>BPLQ01008056.1:0-288858 GCA_021605075.1 Caerostris darwini | reverse complement strand
ATAGTATTTTTGTTGATGAATATTAACAATGACATGGTTGTGAAATGCATAACTAGGTGTTTTAAAAAATAAAAGTATTATAAAAATTTTAATAATAATTATCTCTAGCATTCTCAAATTAGACACTGAAACAGAATTATTATTTTATTATTATGACAGATTTATGAAAAAATTTTCATGAGATCATTTTTAACATAAAATGCATAAAAGATATTTGAAAAAAAAGATGAAGTAAATATGCTAGTTTTTAATAAGCTCTTGTGGTAAGAGATCTTTCTAAATATCTTTAATATTATTTATTTGCGCAAGGGTTGTCAAAGGAAAAAACTTATACAGTAAACACAAAAATATTTTCTATAGAAATCGTAATGATGATGAGAAAATATCTTTTACGATATTTTATTGAAAATATATTTAAACTTTTTTATTTTAAGAGTGATATAACTCATGCATTATGGACTAAAACGTTATTTTTTAAAATACCTAGTTATGCATTTCACAACCATGTCATAGTCAATATTCCTCAACAAAAATATTATTTACAAAACAAGATTAATATTTGCATGTTAAGTATCATAAGGATATTAAAACTTAATTTATGTTTTTAATTATTTTTAATAAATTTTGAAATACATTATCGAGAGTTACATTCTAATATTTTCTTAATTGTCTATATAGTGGATAATATAATGTAAGAGATGTTTGGTAATTGACTCAAATTCTTAAATGCTTATAAAGACTGATTAATATGAGATGACTGATTAATAATTAAGATCATGAATTTTTTTAAAATTTCTTTAAATCGAATTAACTTTTCAACAGTACAACTTTAATGCAGTGAAACAATTAACAAAACATTATCATATTAAATCGAAGTAATTTTTGCAAATTTTTTACTGCTTAATGAAATTACAGCAATACAGTAATTTTTTTATCGGTTATAACTCAATTCATATAAAAACTTGAAAAGCTTATAGTTTCAAAATTGAGAGATAAAATCATATCCCCGTAGCACAATTATAGTAATGCCATATTAAAATATATTGTTAACAGTTAATTATGCTAATGTTCTTTTATAAGAACAAAAGATAATTTTTACTGAACTATAAAATTTAAAAAAAAAAAAAACGAATTTTTATTGTTGTTACTAACATTTTAATGTATTTCTTATGCAATGACGTTTTAAAAGTAAAGCTTATGTACATCTGATTTTTTTCCCCCTGATTATTTCGTATTCTTCACCATTAATTTGACACAATATTGAATAACTAAATCTTAAAATGCATATTTATTATTATGATTATCACATAATTTCGTAATTTTATTATAAAATATTTCTAAAATAAGCATTAATTAAAAAAAAAACTTCTTAAAAATTGAAATTTTAAAATATAACTGAAAATGTTACTTTTTAGCCTTAAATATTATGTTATTTGATAATTATACGTAAAACGTAAAATATATAAAGAGAGAAGCTATTTCTAAAAAAATACTAGTAATAAATTTGTTATTTAAGATTTTTCATCTCAATAAAAATTACCTTTTTTTTTCTTAAAATAAGCCTAAAATCAAAAGGTTTTCCTTTAAAATAGTTTTAAAGCAGATGAATTGATTTAGTATCATTAAATGATGCTGAATAAACCCTCACAATAAAAATTACCCTTTTTTTTCTTAAAATAAGCCTAAAATCAAAAGGTTTTCCAGTAAAAAATGAGATTTAAAATAGTTTTAAAACAGATAAATTGTTTTAGTATCATTAAATGATGGTGAATAAAGCAAATTTTTATATTATTTATAAAATTAATTCTTTCTTCAAACAGCAATGAATATAAAAATAATATCTATTTTATTTATTTGATTCGAATAAAGTTAATTTTCTTAATCGGAATCTATCGTACTAAGCGATATATGGAGATGGAAGATCCCTCGAAAAATCCCCATTCTCGCAGAAGACGAAATCGAGAGTCTACTGTGATGTCAGATGCTGACGTCAAACGACCTTGAACCCAAACTCGGACGGAGCATTATCTCATTTTTTTATTAGTGCTTTTTGTTTTTTACCTGGGCACTTGAAGAATTTCACCTTGCCCCAAGGTCCCTTCGGCAAATGGCAGGGACCGAAGAATCACGTGGCTCAAACGAGAAAACTACAATCCCCCTTCTCCTTCTCAACTCCACTATCATTGAAATGCCGGTTTATTGGGCACTACTTTTTTGTTTTTGTTTTTATTTATTTATAACTTTTAGTGTGGTCATAGATATCCTTCTTCCTCGAAGTTTAATATAAGCAGGAGGTCCTTTTAAAAGACTTAGATCCGGGCTTGAATGGCGGAAATGCCCGAGTGGGGCGGAGATATAGCACAGGCAGGCCTGTCTTCTTTCCCTCCCTCTTTTCTTCCTAACCCTAACCTCAGGAGTCATCAGACGCTGCATTTCCAATTGCGACTCTTTTTTTTTTCGGGGTCAAGGCTGTACTCTGGATACCGAGGTTGATTAAAGTTGTCCAATTTAGACTCAGCTGAAAAACTGCGCGGGGATGAATACTTAAAAACCCTGTAGCAAACCGTCGATCAAGAATTTTCTTTCTTTTTTTTTTATCTTTTTTAACAGGTTGTTTAAATCACTTGCAAAGGGGTTTGGTTTCTGACTTGCAAATAAATGTCAAAAGATATAAGAAAATTGAATTGCTTTACTGAACATAAAATGTATAAAATATATGCTTGATACTCGATATTATTCTCGCAAGGCATTCAAGATACTGCATTATAATTTAAAAAAGTTATTCTTTTATGATTAAGTTGAGTGTAATTAAATCTTTTTTTTTATTTTCAATGTGAGATATTTTATTTTGAAGTTAAAAATATATTCTGTAAAATTTCAAAAAGTGCGACGTCAGCTAGATGAAAATTACCGGCAGAGTACTGATTATTATTTTGAAGAAAAAAAAACCTTTTTTCTTTGAATAACTGAATAATCAAATGCTTATTAGACCACATATATTTGTATTGCAATATGGTAAATATTATGCTAAAAGAAAGAAACAAAACAGCGTCATCAATTTTGTAGTCATCACTTCTTTTATTAGTAAATTTCAGTTATTTATGTTTCAAAATAAATTAGAATTTTAAATGTGAAGCAGTTAATATATGCAGTTTATAACGATTAGCTCTGTATATTATAAATAACTTTGCACATTGTATTAATTGATTAATATACTCAAAAGGTGCATTGGTGTGTCCTAGAAAATTTCCATGTGTGAGCTGTGGTATTCCAGAGAGTTGTATATTCAGATATAATAATAAATAGAGTTACTCCTTTTCTTTTGAATTTTCCCGTTCAAAGACAGCTTTCACTATAACCGCCTAACCTTTGTGATTGCTTTTTTTCTTCTTTTATTCGTCAGAAATGCCAAACAGCGATAATGATTGAAAGAATGTTCCCCAGAAATTGAGAGGTCACTTCAATGGTTAACTACTAGAAGTGTTAGTGTCTATGTGATTTTTGTTGGTAAAAAAATTTCCATTGCAACTTATGAGACTCCGCCGTCTGTAAGTTGTGGAGTTGATATTTAATATGAACTGAAGAAGAAGTATTAGTAGTTATATCCACTGATCATTGATTGAAGATTATACACAAGGAAATGTCTCATGAAACCTTATTTAAAAGAAGAATGCATGTCAATATCTCAAAAAGCTGTGGAAATTTTACTACAATTTTCAGCATCTTATGTGTGTAAATTAGGATTTTCTACAGTCACCACGATTAAGTGTGAAGAGAGAGAAAATTTCCAATGTATTGATGAGAAAATATATACTTAAATGTTGAAGAAATCGCTAGGATATTTCAGGCTGATGTTTCTTATAAACACAAGTATAAATAAATTTGGAGTGCATTTCATTTTATTTTTTATCACATTGTTTTTTCTGTAATATCTGATTTAACTATTTTGACATATTTTTCAGAAAATTAGTAAATAACGCAACATTTATAGCATTTTAGCTTGCACCCAGACATCAAAATGTTTGAGAAACACTAATTTACATAGATAATATAAAAGTTGATATGCATGGTATATCAATTAATTATTACATATATATTTTTATACTATATCGAACACTGGGAAATATTTAAAATTGTTCTTGAAAAATAATATTTTCCGCATTTTATTACCAAATATTATTTGAAAAATAAAATTATTTCATCGAGACCATTATTTTTGTTATAATATTATAAAAAGAAATTAGATGAGCAATCGTAAAGGAAAAATGTCATTGAAAAAAAATCTACATGAAACAAAACAATTGGAAAATAAAAAATATCATAAATAGGTATAAATATAAAAATAACGGATGGGCATATTAATACTAAAGAAAGGTTTAAAATAATTCAAAATTTATTTTATCGATATAAAATAGATTTTATAATACTTATTGTTTTTCATTAATTTGTGACCTTCAATTTATGTTAGGTTCAAATACATTACAAAATTGTTCGTTGAGTTCAGAACCCTGAATAAAATATAATGTGAAATAATAATCGAAATCTATTCATGAATTTGAGTTGACCATAAACATGCTCTTTTCATTAAATTGAAAGACACCGCTTTCATAATGGCATATTCATTGAGTTTTCCGATTGTGATATCGTAAAATTTATTGAAAATATAGTAATAATGATTATGCAATAGTTTATGTTGTTTCTTATACCTTGAAAATAAATGTTAGTCTACATATTCCAAGAACATCAACCAGGTTCAAAAGCCAGAGGAATATAGCAACGATTAGTAATCACAACCCATCTATGAAGCAGATCATTAATCAAGTTCAATTTGACATCAGTATATCCAAAGAAAATTGTAATTATTCCCAATTTTCTAATAACTAAGTACTAATTTACAGTATACGTTGATCATTCTGTTTCATTCAACTAAAAATGTAGGTTCAATTGCAAATCGTACTGTCTTCATGTATCTTTTTGATGATGTCACTTTCTTGAATTCCATCAAAATGCATAAAATCATGAGTTCTTTAGGAGTTTTATAAATATTCATACAGCTTCCTCCTCATTTCAAGGGCTTTAAGATTTGAAACGCAGAGTTTTGCTTGTGTTTGAAAAATAATGTTCATAGATGATAATAAGCATATTATTAGAGACACTGTATATTTCTCTAAATATTTCTAATTGTAATAATTTTATACTTTAATGAAAATTAAGGAGTTTTATTTATATTTTCTTATTCCATTTATATTATTCAATTTTCATTTCAAATCTTCTGTACATTAATAACAATAAGATATAAAAAAAATTGAAACCGTTTTTAAACTAACTATATAATTTAAGAGTATGAAGTTTATAAAATTCCAAAATCATTTATTCAAGTTATCGTTTTAAAAGGATTATTAATTTTGCTTGACGGAAAAAGTACGAAAGATAATTTTTAAATTTTAGTAGCATATATTTTAAAAAAATATATATATTAGCCATTTAACCATAGATGATGAATTCCTTCATGACATAATATACTATAAAATACGAGATGTTTTACTCTTAAAGTATCGTAATCTCTGATGTCATATTTAATAACATTAATATAACACTTCGACAATCTACCTAAATAAACTACATGTGGTAATATTAAATTAACATGTTTTCAGAACTGCTAAGAAGCATGACTTGCATAGTTATTATAACGATAAACTTTGCTTAATGCGAGAAAAAAAAAAAAAAAAAATAGGACGCAAATCTGAAATGGATACGAAAGCCTCCGGCTTTTTGCGCTATTTTCGAAGTATGTATGCAATGTTTCAAAGTTTCCTTCCGATTTCAAACACTTCTTCTAAACATTGCTAAATACATGTGATTTTTTTTTTTGGGGGATAGGGGGAATAATTTTACTTGCTTATTTTAAAAAAAAGTTTGATTGCTGTTTCAGTTAAGTTGGAAAGAAATACATTTGTAATGTTGGTAAAAAAATAAGCTTAAAGACTGGCACATTAGGATGTGAAGTATTTTGGTTTCAATTTAAACTACTAAAAAAATGCAATTATTTCAAATTTCGGTTTATTTAATTTTTAGAACTGTATTGCATTCCAGTATATACAAAGAGATATGTCAAACACATTAATAAAAACTTTAAAAAAAATAATTCAAAATAAACATACCATCTAAAAATTAACAAAGACATCTTAGCAAAAAAATGCAGTTAGAATTCAGTTGGAAATCAAATCAAAAGTTTCCATCAAGGAAAGTGTTCTGTAAATTAAAAAAAAAAATGCATCCCAACGCATGAATTTGATGCAGACTGCGTTCGTTGACCGTCATTCAATTGCGATAGAATTTAAGGTGGTTTGAACGGGGAGAAGCCCTGTCGAAACCATCGGTCAATGCTCTCTCGGACTTCTTCCTCATTCCGCCCCCAAGACAAAAAAAAAAAAAAAAAAAACTCATTGCCACGATTTATTTGTACAGCATCTTTTTTTCCATACCAAGGTTTCTCTTACCAAACCTGAACTCAAAATGTGTTAAAATGATTATTAAAAAAAAAAAAAGCAGATCACCAATTATTCTCATTTTAAATATGCAAATAGTTTTTGCTATCGAATTCTGTATGCATTTTTAACAACTTAGTGTGAAAATCAAATGATGATTTGATTAGAAATATGAATAAAATATTAAAGTCTGTATTTGTCATTGCACTCTCCAGTAATAAAGTCTTTCTGGTTGTTTAATTTCTTCAAGATTTTTAATCTTCAAAAATTCATAGAATAAATTATATGGATTTGGAAAAAACATGATATTTAATCTTCGAATAAACCTGACCTTTTATTAAGTGGTGAGGTTTAAATAGATATAGATATATTGTAGATAAATGAATATTATAGACTAATATAATGTTGAACAATGTTTTTATTACAAGATCACTGCATATAAAACTAAATCTCAAGCGGAAAAAAAAATATTGAAAAAGTTTCAATTGTAACCTATTTTACTTTATATAGATTCCAGTTTGAATATATGGTAAAAAAGTTGTGAAATTATGGATGCAGAGGGAATATGTTTAACTTAAAAGTATTGCTGAAAAAATTCCTTTTCTTAATTTATATTCCAAAAAATTTCTTTGAGACTTAATTTTTTAGAAATATTAGATCGGGAACTTATTTTTAACTTTCTACTCCTGCAAAATACCAAGGTCCGTTTGCTAATTGATAATCATTCATTACATATTTTTATATGTGGTTACGGTGTTGAACTTTTTTTCTTAAAAAATACATTTTATTGCTTAGAATTTATACATTTAAGATTTAATTAAATTTATACATTATTAATAACATCTTTTGGATTTACAATACTATAATTTAGGTTATTTGACTGTAACCAATATAACAGTTGTTATAGAATGCAAAAGTAAGCAGGTTACAATAATATTTCCGTAAAGCACTTAACACATCGATATTTAGATAAGAAAAAAAACTCTGCAGAAGATAATTAAATCATGGTACTTTGAAAAATATATGAGGTTCATTATTTAAAAATAAAATGCATATACATATACAACTTTAAGTTTAAAGTAATGGATAATTTCTGAAAATGATTTGTGGTTTTCATTTTAATCATTAAATTTTTACTGCTAATTCTTATTTTATGTCGTTTTAATTTGAGACTAATGAATAATGGTTAAGTATTGAAATAAAACTTATCGAATCAAAAGATTAATATGGATTTATAATGCAACTTTATTAGTTAATTATACGTTAATTAATAAATTTTTCTAAATCATTTTCTATTAAATGATGTTCGCTATGATTGTGGTTGTAAAAAGAAATCGAAGCAATTGAAATTATATCCCAATTTAAAAACAAAAGTTGCAAAACTATAATAAATTGTAATTATAAAAAGCAGTTAAATGAATTTTATTTTTTACCCATGAATTATTTTTAAAATTAAAAATAATGAAATAAAAAATAATTATAATTTAAAATTAAAAATAATATTTTTTTACAACATGTTTTTAAAATATGAAAACTTTTAAGTAGCTCTAATATAAAATGCTTTGCACAACACAAATCAATAGTAATGCGTTGCTATTTTGGCACAAATTCTACTTTAAATAAAGGGAAATATTTTTGTAATTATCAAAATTAAGATGAAGTTTTTAAAATTATTAAGGAATAATTACTTAAAATTGTTTAATCGTTGAAAGAATTATGGAGAATTAATCGTATAAAAATATAAAAATCCAATAATAAACAAATAAATAAAGTCAACAATTTTTAAAAACACGAAATTTTGAGATTAGAAAAATGTAATCCGTGTATTTTAATATTTTTTTAAGCAAAATCAAAAATAGTTCAGCAAATTAAAAAAACACATTTTCCAAACTAAAACTATAACAAAAATTATGCTATTAAAACGTCGGCTTCTTAAAAAAGATTAATCTGTATAGACTCTCGACCCAAATCGTTTGAAATTGTTAGAATGATTCACCTTCGATTCTATACAGATTAGATTAGTGATAGACATGGCTTATGTACTTGAACTTCCTGTAATCATCGACAACCTTTTAAACGACTAGATTTTGTAAGAAACCCTATCTCTTAACTTGTTTAACAGTTAAAGAACTACTGAAATAAGCCTTCTGTCAGTACAATAAGTGTATATATGATGAGGATTTTGTATAATCTTATTTTCAAGATTAGATGTCGTTCTCTGAAATAAAGTAATCTGCAATCCAACCCATACTTGTACATCTTAAAACTTAGAATTTAATTAAATCTTTTTGAAATATAAACTAAAGGAAATTTTCAAAGAAGTTAAATTTAATTCATTCCAATTATAACCATAATTTTATAGATATTTAAATCAAAATACTGAATCTAATATTTAGTTTAACAAATAAGTACGAATAAAATCTCTTTATAAACTTTTTTTAACGTATAAAATTATCGACATTGTTCAAAATTTCATTCAACGTTCTTCGACATATTTCAAAAATTCAAAAGAAATTCTGGAAAAGACGAAACATAATATAGTAATTAAAATTTTTTTATCTGTAAATTACTATTATAACTTTTAAAATAGCAATTAATGAATGAGTAGTTATTGTAATTTGCTTAACAAAACATTTATGAATAGATATACAACAAATGAATAAGGAATTATAAAAAATGTCTTGCATCTAAAAAGAAAAAGTCTTAAACTTTCAGAGTTCTATAAGCTGCAGCCACAAAAACATTGTAATATATTACTATATATATTATAATATATACTATAATACTCTAAAAGTCTTATGTAATATTTAAAAAAAAATCCAAGAATTTTTCAAATAAAAAAAAAGCGTATTTAAATGAAATCCATGAATCACTTGAAGGTGCTTTTTTTTTAAGAACTTATTAAAGCTTTATACTTAAGTCAATAAATATATTAAGTTATAAACACCTGTTAAAAAGTGATAAAAATTTAGTTGAAAACAAATTTTTCAATTCCTAAAATTTTTTCAAATTGCATTTTCTTTTTTATAAATCTCATATAAATTTTATCGTAACATTACGTCTAAACTATACATTGTATTTTCTTCAAATTGTGATTTCAACCATAAGTTAATAAGTAGAAAAAAATATACTTCATTAGTTAATGAGAACTTTGTTTTTTATTTTTTCTCGAAAATTAAGCTTACATCTACAAGATAAATATTATAAAACGCATCTATAACATATAATAATTAGACACAATTTAAAATTATGACATTTTTATGTACTATGATAACCATTTTTTATATTCTCTTTTTTTTTTTTTTTTTTTTATCTTAACACAAAATTAACTGAATTTAAATGATAGATAAATACTCTTCTCTCTATGCAGATTTTATTAGCGTTCGTTAAAATGATTAATCCAAGTAGAGACGCGAATATAAAATAAAGGAAAGAAAATTTACCTTAGAATTCACTGTAACATACATTTACTAACAAATCATACAAAACAAACTTTTATAATCTTTCGGAAATAAGCATAATTTTCGTAAACATATTTCACGCACTATTTGCAAAAAGTATAATTTTTAAGGAGTTATAGTTCGAACTCCGATTGTGTGGAAAATTGGCAAGCGGTCAAGTAGACCGGATTCAAAAAGAGCTGCGTCAAAGAGTAAAAAAATGTAAGGATAGAACGGATTTTAATTGCAATAAAAAGTATTTTAATTTTTAATAATTAAAATTTTACATTATATAATATCAGAAGAAATACTAAATGAAAAATAAAATCACCCTAACTATTATACTTTCTTCTTCCAAATCAGCTTTGAGCCGAATATATGTAACCAGCCCCGATAAATCGATTCGTCTGTTTCCGCTGTTAAAGTTAAAAACTTGAATATTTAACATTCCACACTATCCGTGGTCGCACTACATGGAGTTTTTAAAAGTATTATATAATTCTGAAGGTTAAAAATTTTTTTATCCCATTCTATGAGAGGTAAAAAAGAGAATAACATTAATAAAAACAATATTTTAAAAAAATGTCACTAATTTTATTACATGCAACTAAAATCTGTTTTATAAGAGATTGCGAAGATAATTTTTTTTTTTTTTTTTTGAATTAGGGAAAAAATGAAATCCATTCTTATGATAATATATACTTTTCATTTCCATTCGTATGAAATAAATAGTCATTCTATTCTTTTCTATTTTTTATTTCATATTTTACTATTTATTTTAAATAACAGCCATATATTAATCAAATATATTTTACTATAATTAAGGGAAAATTTTTAAAAGAATTGAGAGGAAATCCCTACGATGTCTTTAAAAAAGAGACAAAAATCTCTGCTTTAAGTCGAATCATCTGTCTGAGAAAGAGTCCCATTGTCGGATTCGTCATATTTTAAGAAAGTTTGAGACATAAAGGGCAGCAACACCCACTAACAGACTAATAAAAATTCCTCATCTATTTCGAGATGCGGGCGTTTTCTTTTTTAATGCTATTTATTCTCTGCGGAGCGTGAGGTATGCATTTTTTTGAAGCCCCAGTTGGCCTTGACAGAAATATAGCCACCATTCTCGATTCTCATCTGCATCCTGACAACTCAACTCCCCTCTACAGGCAAAAAGAAAACAATGATTTGCAATCGGTCATTAGGAGTAATGCTTTGTCCGTTGTGTGAATGCACTCTAATGCTTAGGACAGAAACAATTAGGGGTTATTACAATGATATAAGTACAGATTGGAGTTATCAAGAGATCAAGAACTGTCCTTTTTAGAATATTACATTCTTCTTGACGCAAGACAAAGTTTTTGACTTTAATGTTCTCAAAATAACGTGCTGGACTAATTCTTTTATAATTTTTTTTAGATAAAATAGCAAGAAAGAAAACATTTGATGGTCGAAATCGAATTAAATTTAATTAAATTAAAATTATTAATGTCAAATTCTATAATTCAAAATATTTAATTTAGGAACATAATAGAAATTCCTTAGGGAAATAATTTAAATTGTTTTTAATCATTGGAATTGTGGATGGTATTTTAGAAACAGATACAATTGTGAACTCAAATGAATTTATATTAAAAATGTTATTAAATATTCATAACTCCTTAATGTTCAAAGGCTTTTATAAAAACTTGTTATTTTTTTTTTAATTAAAACACTTTTGATGTCTTCTGACTGAAAGTTCAAGAATATTTTGTACAAAGTTTTTAGTAACGCATTTAAAAAATTAATAATTTTTTTATCTTCAAAAGAAAAAATTAAATGGAAAGACAGGTGATAATATATTATTATACAAATAGAATTGAAACAATTTGAAGAACATTATTTCCATACAATACTAATAGCTTATGTTGAAAACACATTGTTGAGCCTATTTTTTTATTTTACTCAGCTATTAACTCCTTATTTATATGTGTTGAACAGTCGGTTTTTAAAATATATTAATGTGCCGAAATCGTTTTCAGTAGAATAATAAATATTTCATACCATGCCCATAAAAAAATCGTGATCGAGTTTGCTTTCCGCTTCATTTATGTCAAACTTATCTTTCACGAGAATGTTGTCTAAAAAAAGGTGCTATTATTAACAAAAAATGATGCTAACAAACCATAATCTACGAAAAAATTCGACAGCAAATTCCGCTCGGGTTATTTTAGGATAAACAATTACCCGAATGAAACCTTTTAAAAAATTTAACTAGCTTATAGCGCTTTGAGGAAGGCTCTGCTCTGTGCGGAGCGCTAAAGGTTAAAGTTTTGTTCGTTATAATGGAATATCATGACCTGACGATTGTCGGTTTACATTAGCATAATCGCTTGTGTTGAGTGAATAATTCTACACCGATGCTTACAGTACATTACAGTCAACAACCCATAAATTATCCTTCATTCTTTGGTTATAGCTACATGAAAGCCTTGGAGGTTTGCCGATCGTCGTTCCACCAAGCTGTGCTACTAGGAAGCGTTCGTACGTTAACGTCGAACGACCTTGATCGGGTTTAAGCAGGAGAATGTGTGTTCTTTTTCTGATTCTTAAAATGATCTTATTTATTATTAGGTAATACTCGTTTTAATTTTCTGCCTTCGGTCAAGGACAGAGGGAAGGATATGCGTAGATATGAATACATACTTTCAAAATAAAAATACAAAAAGTTGATTGACATGAACGTGCGTTCATCTTATTGAAATATGCAAAAATGAAAATTCTAATAAGCAAAATGTCAATCAAACATATTTAAAATGCATGAACAAAATATGCGCAGCTAAATATGGATTTTCAAGCTTAGTATTTATACAGCCAATTCTTATTTATAACTTAAAGTTATAAATAGGAACGTTATATGCAAATAATAATAATAGTCAAGAATATATATGTGTGTGTGTTTGTGTAATGTAAATAAATCAGGATAGTTTATGTAAAAAAAATTTCTCATAAATGTTATATATTCATTTTCGATTTTTTCTCTCTCAGTTTATTTTTACAATAAAGTAACATTTATTAATTGTATATAAATTATTCTTTAAATTAGAGAGAATTACATTATCGTAAAAAAAGAAGAACAACGAAAATTTGTTACTTTACAATAAATATTTCAGACTCATTACATTATAAGGGTCGAATGAAATTTTTTTACTGCTACAATATTATTTTTAAAATTAATATTTATCCTTTCTTGACTTTCAGAGTTGCACGCATGCGCAATATCAATCCGATGGAATGCTACATGGGCCAAATGTCAAATGCGAAGAAAAACTTATATCATATACATCAAGAGAAAAACACTTCGGCAGAAACGATTATTAGAAGATGACTCTTTTATATACAGCGATATATTCAAATTTTAGATTAAAATCCCACCATCAAGCATATAACAACAATAAATTGCCATATAAAAACACATTATTTTTTTACGTGAATTTTTTTAGGTAAATTGGTACATCAAAACTATCTTTTCCATAGATTTTTATTCACTTTTTCATGTCCACCTCAAATGTCTAAATAAGTTAAGAAAATATCAATAATTCAAGAAAATTCTAAGAATTTTGTAAAATTGCTTTTTCATTTCAATTGAGACAATCTCATTTAAAATGAAAATTTTCGTGTTTGTTGCAAGAAGCTATTAGTGAAAAAGATAACGGAGTCAGTAATTCTTTTTTAAACGAATTTCTTTTACATATAGTATATAACAAGTAAAAAGCGGTTTAGGAATACATTCTGTCTAAAAAGTGTCCAGAATTGTTAAATAAAAAATAGAAATCAATTTATTCATAAGAGTGCAATACAACTCTGATAGCGCTTGATCCAATCCTCCATACATTTTTCATAGGCTAATTGAAGAATGGCCATAAGTTCCTACGGCGAATTTTTTTTATGCCTCAATCGAGTGAAAATGCTTTCTTCGAAATGGTAATTTTAATTTCGGAACAAGGAAGTCACATAGTGCCAATCAGGTCAATACAGTGCTTGGTCGATGACATTTTCGGTGAATCCTTAGAGTTTGTAGAAGCTCGGGAAATTATGTCTTCAGCGACCTCTTTCTATGCTCTTTTTTGACAAAACTGTACTCTTTCGGAGCAAGTCGCGCAGCGACATTTTTCACATCCAAAATATCAGTATAGTCATAATATTATGAAGTTAAAAAAGATACATTCACCTCTTTAGCCAACTCTCTAAGACTCATATGACGATTTTTGATCTCCATCTTCTTGATTTTGACAACGTTTTCGTCGGTCGTAACAGTTGAAGGTCGACTAAAAGGAGACAAATCAGCTACCACTTTTTGGCCTTCTTTGAATGCTTTATATCATTCATATGCTTGCATTTTCGACATGCTCGATTCACTGTAGGCTTTCTGAAACACTTTTATCGATTCAGCACACTAAATTTCATTTGAAGCACAAAATTTATGGCAAATATTTTCTTCAACTAATTATTCCGTTGTAAAAATCTCAAAATGTTTAATTATAAAAGTAGCTGCTGTCAACACACTGAGAGACAAATCGCACTCAAATTCAGCTAGTATAGTGCTACCAACTTAAAAAAAAATTGTAGCGATATCTTTTACGCACGTGTTTAAAATTAGAAATTCCGGATACTTTTTACACAGAATGTATATTTATATGCATACATTTCAATTCTGATGAAACGAGATCAACTGTTACACGATTTCATGTCTTTCGGAAGTACTTTCAAAGGCTGACTTAAATTTGTATATATAATAGAAAATTCGGAAAACTGTCACCATTCAGATGTAGTGCTAAAGCAAGATTTTTATATATGCTGTCACAATCTCCGTCGTTTCTGAAGAGTGTGGTACTTTGTGGTAATGTTTAATTTGACTCATTTAAAGCGAATAATAAAAATATTTAACATCTCAAGTAATATAAAATAATAAATTCACCTAAAATTACATAATTTCTTGTTACTAAAGTAGATTTCGCAAGAATTTACATTCATTTTTAAAATCTGCTGGGGAATTAAACCGTTCAAAAAATAATTTTTGGACAGCAATTTAAATCCATTTTGAAATTTCATTCCTTTAAAAATTTCAGTAGTATTTTGAACGACCTTGGCATTTCTAAATTTAACCACTAGTGTTAAATTGTTATAAAGAATATAAGAAAATATGTATAAAATAGATGTGACGAAACGAAATATTTAGAAAATGACATAAAAGAAGAGGTTTTGTAATTTTGAACAAATTGCTCGATTGCATACATAATTTATATATGATCACGGAAAATTATTTAGTTGCATGCGTCATATCTAACATTATTCTTATACTATATCGAAGAAAATGAAACACCTGCTACTTTTCATGTCAGGAGTTAACACCAGAAAGAGAAAGGTGCGCACTAAAAATGTATATAATCATACGTTTAAATATAATTATTATTATAACTTATTAATAAGAATTCTAATAGAATAAAAAGAGTTTAGCTGAGTTTTGTTTGTATATACACAAATTAATTTATTAGTTATTATCATTAGTAAGTTATTTTATAATCATACAGAAAATGGAACAATATTGCCATTTTGAGTTTTCACTTATTTTTCTTTCTTTATTTTAATATCTTAAAATAATAATATTGAAGTATTCTTTAAATTTGATTTATTAATTTTTCGCAATTGGTTGAAATTATAATTTATTAATAATAATAAATTGAATTTTTAATTTACTGGAGAAGATAATGCAGCACATCAAAAAAATAAGATGTAGTAGTAATAAATAAGAAGCATTTTGCATCAGATTCTACTTTCTCAATTTAAAAAAAGAAATTGCATTCCTTTGTAGCTTTTCCCAGTGAATTTTCAGTGCTTAAAAAATGTTCACAATTTTATCAGAATGGAGATCAAAAACATCTTGCTTTACTTTCCCTGTGGCTATACAGTTAGTATATTCAGCTCACACATTGATTCCTCTTTCACCTCCCCCCCTTTTTTTTTTTCTTACCGTTTTTTTTTTTTTTTTTCCATTCCCCTTCTTTTCTCTCTTTCTTTTTTTGAATAATAAAAAAAAAGTTGCCTCTGACCCACTTATATGGTGGAATCTTTGTGGCCAAAAGGAAGAAAATGAGTGGCAATTGTGACACAGTTTTATTCGAAGTTACAATATGCAACTAACACAATTATTAATTTCCTTCCAAGAAAAGACGACATTAAAATTCCTTAGATATTTATTAATAGATAGTGATTATTGTAAATAAAATAAGTAAATCGAATTTATATATTCTTAACAGATCGTAAAAGAATTTTTGTAATTGTATAGAATAAATACAATTATGAATTCTACTATTGTTTATAAGTTCACATTTTATAAACATTTAACTAGGTGATATTAAAAAATACATATTATAAAAAATTTATTTTAAATTGTTTTGTCTCGAGTTTATCTGATGTTTATTTGGCATCAAATAACATCAAAAGCCGTCTAATTTTCACTTTCTTATCGAAATATTTCTATTCGAAATCAAAATATTTCTATTCATTTAAAATTATTCAATAATATAGAAATTATTATTGTAAATTTTAGAAAGCTAAAAATTACCTGTTCAATATAGGAAAATTCATGTATTCTTATAAAAGAACGGTTTTTGTTGTTGTTGTCAGGTATGGAATATGGGTTTCATGCCTTTCCTTTTATACTCAAATACTTATTACTATATATATATGCTAAAAAGTATTTGAGTATAAAATGCCACATATATATCTATATATATCCAAATATTAAATATAAAATAAAATCCAAAATATTCCCATTGCTTTTTAATACGAAAGAAGGAATTTAATATGAACACGATAGGGAATTAATTATATTAACAAACAAGTTCATTTTCTCTTTTTTTCTTTTACAAAAACACTACAAATGTGATCGCATTAAATTAGATGAATGAATAATAAATTTATTTTCAGATATTGGGAATATATGCCATTATTAATTTATTTCATATATTGGTATGATTAAAACTTAATAATGGTTCACTTCCTAGTATTTCTATCCCCCTCCCCCAAAAAAGGCTTAGTTATTAATTGCATACTTTACTCAAAAAAAGTTCCTTGTACAAAAGAAAAAATAATAATAATTTAAGTCTAATGTAGATTTTCTTCCTTATTAAAGAAAAATTTATACTTTGGGGTTTACTTAGCATCCTTATTCTTTATTTGAAAAACTATTCCAAAACTTTTATTCCAGATTTAATATTCAAAATCTACGAAAAGAACTACGTATCTACTGTCGCTTCCAAGTAAACATTCATGAGAGGAAGTCAGCAAAAATTAAAGGTGACGAAACTTTTTTTTAAGTTACTTTAGAGGTCTTCTAAAAATGACCACTTTCACTCCTAAATATAAACTTGAACTTTCCATTATGAAACTCTTTAGAGCCACAGCGTAGTCAAGAGAAGTAAATACTTGTTAGGAGGGGGCGGACATTCTTAACAAAATGGTCTAAAATAGACCCTGTTTATACAAAACATATTTTTAAAACTGTTTGAACCATAGTCTGTTCAAACAAAACAGGTTGTCATCAATGAACGGAACCGGAAATAATACAGAATATTTTGAATAAAGAGATCCCAAACTATCTAAATTTTTAAGCAAAATCTTAATTTCTTAATAATCACAAAATGAAAAAAAAAATGCCGTTAATAATAACATTCTTTTTAAAAAAACAGTAGGAAACAAGTTTTTTTTTTAGTTTGTTGTAATTTGGAGGATTAATATAACATAGTTTAGAATTCGAAATTATTAAGATACATTTTGAATAATCGTTAGAATATTTCCGTAAACATCGATTCGTTACAATAATAAAAAGAAAAATTGCAAAATAGTTAATAACAATTATAAAATAAACTTTTTAAAAATTAGCAGGAAATAATGTTATTTTGCCATTTGCCTAGTTTTATAATAAATAACAAACTACGCTTTTAATTCAATATTTCAACAGTTTTTTGTCATATAAAATTCTAGAAAATTTCATCAAAGACATTTTTCGTTAAATTATATGTTTTAATTATAATTTTTATTTAAATATTTTTGTTATAAAAGTTTCTAACATATAGATAAGAAAATTTAATATTTCAATTAAAGTTATAATAAACAGTTAATCCATTAAAGAATAATATGCGACAAATGTAAATCAATATTGAAAATTCTAAAAAAATGTATAAAGTGCAAAAATTAAAATTAGTATTGAAAATTAAAATTAATTAAATATTTTTGTTATAAAACTTTTTAACATAATATTTTAATTAAAGTTATAATAAACAGTTAACCAATACCAATAACGACATGTATAACGAGCAAAAATTAAAATCAATACAGAAAATTCTAAAATTCGTATTATACAAATTGTAAAATTATAATTAAACAAAAAAATAGGTACTCACGTTGTCGGAAAATTCTCTGTGGTGATATTTTTTCTTATGCATATAAAATGTTTTAAATTTCCAAAAATGTTCTAAATTTTTGAATTCATTAATAATAAAATAAAAATGATTGGTTTTGAAAAATCTTTTATTTGCTTTTTCTAACAAATCATAGAATAAATTTGATTTTAAAAGTTTTAATTAAATGAAGAACAACATTATTTAATATAATACAAGTAAATCAGACTTTTTATTAAAATATTATTCTGTTAATTAAAAAATGCTTGAAAATAATTACAAAACTTAAATGATGTACAAATTGTTGCCACAAATTAAAACTTTCACTTCCGTTAAGCAAAAACTTTTTCAAAAAGCAAAAAATCGTTTTCACAATAAATTGAAAAAAAAAAAAAATTATGGTTTCAAAAACCGTTGTTACAATTACGTAAGGAATTCAAAAACTATTAAAACAAGAATAAAATTTATTTTTAAAATTTAGTGATATATATTAGAAATTTAAAAATCAAAAATTAAAAAATAATAAAAAAAATTATCGAATATATGCTTGATATTAGTTGCAAATTTAAATTAGAATTCGTTCTATAACGCTTAATTTTGGCAACGAAAGAGGGAAAATGTTTTTTTTAAATAAATTTTTAATATTGAGCTGAAATTTATTTCGAATATTATTCTTTCATAAAATTAAAAAAAACTTTGATATAAAGGATCAATCGAATTAGAAGAGATAGTAAAATAAAAATTGATATGACAATAAAGAAGATATATATGCATAATCGAAGTGTTTAATAGAATAAAATATCAAATATTTATTTTAATTTTGAACTTTAGAAAATTTGCAAGATAAAAAAAACAAGTATTCTTATATTCAGGTAAGTTACATTACATACTATATAAATATAAAAGTGTATAACATAAATATTTAGAAATATAATTGTTTCTGTCAGTATTTTTGAACTTTTTAAAAAAATTTCATATATTAGATATTTTATTAATATTATATTAAAAGTAGTAATAATTTAAATAATTTGATAAAAAGTATCATACAAAATAGTTTACAATTCCTATTATTTGTTTATAACACTATTTCCAGATGATAAAAAAATATTTTCGTTTCTATATAAAAATTACGAAAAAAATAATATTTGATATTTTGTTGTCCAATGTTGAACTCTTCATTTATTTGAATTATTTATATATTTTTTTATTCAAAATTACTTAAAAATTATATTTCAGATTTTGCAATGAATTTTGGCAATTTAATTCGAAGCAATTTACAAAATATTCCATCATTATCATCATCAATATTCCATTTCCATGTTTTTTAATGCCCCACTCGTGGCGGCCTGATGGCCAATTGGCTAGCGTTCTGCCTTTAGTACCACAGGCTCCAGGTTCGAATCCTGGCGGTGGCATGGATGTTCGTTAGTGGTTCCGAATCGACGTTAAACCGAAGGTCCCAGTCTGTTTTGCCCTCATGTGCACAAGATGACAGTAGAACGACAAACCAAACCAAGTCCAACTCGTGTCGTAGCGGTAGCGCACATAGCTGACAAGCAAAAAGGTTCGAATCCGTTGATGGAAGGCTACAGCTATTGCTTTCAAAAACAACAAAATTCAAAGGCGATTGTAAGCATCGAGCATAAGCGTCTCGCCTCTACAGTCGGGTTGGCTTGTAGGAGTTTCCCGGTTTTCTCACATACGACACACAAATGAAAAGCAGTTAAGACTAACAGTGTTCCCGGAAATTAATCCTCGGTCGATGGGCTGTCTTTGGTATACATAAATAGAACACAAGGTCCGTCGATGAACAAAAACAAAAAAAGGGTTATATATGTTAAGTTTAACATGCATTTGCACTAATTTCCTATAAATAAGGGAGTGAAATCAGGTCGTGGCGAAACCTTGCTCTTTTTCAAGTCTTGCTGTCCTTTATCTTTCTGTTACTTTTCATTGCTACTGAATGAATGTAAAATAATGCCACATGATAAATTGCCGCTTATCAATGAAAAAAGAAAATCATGGCAGAGTAATAAGTAGACGACAGAAAAACGTGGATGTACATTGCAGATTAAGTGAAACTTCTTTCATTTCTCCGCCCCCCTTTGAAGTTCATCTTCAGCGAAGCGGTAAGTTTGCTCCAAATAATTTTTTCTTTTTCTTTTGTGCCTCTTTGAAACTTTCTATTGCGACATGTACAGTATAGCCATGGTCCTCAAAAGTAGAAAAAAAAAAACAGAAATTTTTTTTCCAATGTCAAGATTTCAAGCGATAAGAAGGAAAGTAATTAGAACTAGACTTCATAAATTAGTGATGGGAAACTGGCTTTCAAATAAATGACAAAAATTTTAAATTTCCACATTTCATTTTCAATCAATTCGATTTCATCATCTGTAGTAGGAAAGAAATAAGTAATAAATTAATAGTTTAAAAAACTAAAAAATACGCTTTTAGAGTTAATCAAACTAAAAAGTAAAAAATAATTGTTAACATAATAAAATGATTGACGAGAAAATGAATGTCACTGTTCTAAAATCGTGGGGTGCTCGATATCAATCGTTATAATTTCTCACTAGTTTCATTCCGAAATGCAGAGTTAGTTTAAAATACTTGTCATACTTTTAGAACAGTGACATTCATTTTCTCGTCAATCATTTTATTATGTTAACAATTATTTTTTACTTTTTAGTTTGATTAACTCTAAAAGCGTATTTTTTAGTTTTTTAAACTATTAATTTATTTTTTACTTTTTAGTCTGATTAACTCTAAAAGCATATTTTTTTTTTAGTTTTTTTAAAGTATAATTGTTTTTACTTTGTTTTCCACTTGGCCGGTTATCCGCTAAGTTTACATACTTTTTACCCACCGAAATTTTCGGCCAATAGGAAGAGTGCAATTCGACATGATCGCACTCCTATGCCTTTGAGATCAGCCTCTTTTTAGCCCCCGAAATTTTCGGCCAATAGGAAGAGCGCAATTCGATCGCGGATCAGTTGACTGACTCGCCAGTAGATGGCGCCATCAGTCCCAAAATCGAGCCCAAAAAGTGAGTTACATACAAACATACATACAAACATACAGGTGAAGCTAATAAAAGCGTATTAAAAAGGATATAATAATTAGAAGGTAATATAAGTAGTAATTTAATAATTCATCAAATCTATATTATTAGGAATAATATAGATTTAATAAATTACGTAAATTGGACAAGAATTTTTTTTATAAATTTCGAGTAAGAGAAAGGAATGAATTATTACAATTAAATTTTTTTTAAATTTAACCTTGTAAATGATATCGAAAAGCAAATTGCATGCTCAGAGCTCAAATTTATTTTATAAATCGTCTTAAAAAGACTGTTAAATTATTCCTTCTGATATTAAAAGTGTTTTCAAAATAATAATAATAATAATAATAACAAATATTTCTTCTTCTAGAAAATAAGAGCAAAAGATTTTAAAACGATATTAAATACATACTTTATGTCCTCGAATCTTTCTCGTCTTAAGTAAGAAAAAAAACTCAAATATATAAAATAAACAAAATGTATAAAAAAATATGATATCGAAAAAAAAAAAAGAATTTTAAAGTAGAATAATTAAATACAAACAATCATGAAATTGAAAAATAGAATAGACCAAAATAATAATAATTATAATAATAATTAAAACATCTTATATAATTGATTAAGAATTATGTTATTCTAATGATATTTATTCTTTAAAAAAAAATTGGGTTAATATTAGAGAGTTTTTGCATACCGTATTTTGGACGTCCGTTAGCTTTTTCTCCCTAGCGCGCATGCTCATAGGAAACATTATTACAGATACGCATGCGCAATTTCCTATGAGCATGCGCGCTGGGAAAAAAAGCTAACGGACGTTCAAGATACGGTATGCAAAAACTCGCTATTATAGCATTTTTTTTTCTGTAAAATTAATTTTTTTATGGGTACAACAAAAATCAATAAGGAATTCAACATAATAATTTCCCATTCGCAATAAGGTTGTTCTCCAGTGAAAAAAGTTTAAGGTTGTCTTAACGCATAAGAACAAATCACTCATCTTTATAACTGGTACAAATAACATTTCCGTCATATGCAGTATTGGATCTTTATTGAACCCCTGAACACTCGGAAATTAAATTTGTATTGGGCAACTTGGACAGAGGTAAATGTGACTGGCGCCAAGAAATGTAACAGTATTTCTGCTACACCTTTAAAACTACGAATAGTTGAAATTCTCTGTGGACTTTCCGTTCAGCCTTTGATTGATGATGGTGTGAATTTTCTACGCTTGATTCAGGTGACTTCCAAACATTTCCAATTTATCGGTAGGAACGTTGTCCTTTTTTTTTTTTTTTAATCTTAACTTGTACATAGTGTGATTCATGCAATTTTTTATATAATTTTTATCAACTAGGTTAAAACATACAATCTGAAAAGCAATTTGTTTCCCATATGCTTATTAAAATTTTGACATTTTTTTTTTTTTGTTGGTGAGTTATTAGACCGCATTGGCTAAAAATGTTTTGGAAAACACAGAATTGTTTTTTATAGTAGGTTAAAACACATTTCAACTTAGCTGTATTTACATTTTTGACACTGCCATTCTAAAAACAATAGCTCAGAGATTAACTTGACTAAATATATTACTAGGGTTTGATGGCCGAGTGTCTGGCACTCGGTGTCACAGGTTTTGGATTCGAGTCCCGGCGGTGCATGGATGTTTGTAGTAGTTCAGAATCTACTTTAAACCATAGGTCTGGTCTAATATGACTGTTGGACATAGAGCTGAAAACCCTACACCGGAAAAAGAAAAAAAATCTCATGTTTCGGAATCTGCCAGTAGACAGACAGCCTTGGCCCACCATGAGATTGTTGTGCCATTGAAGAAGAAGAAATATATTATTAAATTCTGTATAATTTTGCAATATAAAGTCAAATAAAGAAGTTTAAAATTTAAAATTAAGCATTAAATAATGTATATATTACGCCTTATTTCCCTTTAAGAATGAAATTTCGTTAACCTCTCGTAAAGCAAGTAATCCAAGAAGTGTTCACTTTTTAAAAAAGTCATTTAATTTTACCATAACCATCCTGTGACCCACATAAGGCTGATTAAATATGATAGATGTAACTTTTTTTTTAATTTTTTCTTCTATATTTATGCAAAATTTTATTAAATGTACACTTTCACCTGTCAATTACAAAGCTTAAATAAACAGATGACAAACAAGTAAAAATTACAGTACTTAACGTATCCCATTTTTCTGGGAAGAAAAGGATTTATTCATATTTAAAAAAAATCAAAAGAACCATGACTCATAATAATCGCCTACATTAGCATTTTTATCAATAACAAAAAACAAAAACCACCTAAACACGTTAAATTCATTTGTTTTCAGGTGAGTAAGATGTTGAATATTTAATATTGAAACACAATAATATATTTTTAAAGAATGATTTATTCTTACATAATGTAAATTCACTCACAAGCACACAAAAGAGACAAAATGTCAATGAAATTTTATCCTCCAACTTAAAGAAGTGAAAAAGTGATTTGGGTTAACAGAATGAGTAGCTCTTAAACCCAATTAATTTAGGTTGTCAAATTTTTACAAGACCCTGGCCTAAATTTGGGCGGGGCAGTACTTTTCGTCCTTTTATAATTCAAATTGAAACAACTCTTTGGAGGTCAAAACTAGGTCAAAAAGCCCAATTTTATGAACAGTGATAGCAATTAAATTCATTTTCACTTCTAAATTCAAGAGAAATTAAATACGGGGTCCCGGCGTGGAAAAGGGTTTGGCAGCCGTGCAGGAATAAATTAATCCAAAGGTTTTTGCTTCCTCCATTCGGTGTAATGAATTAAGAAATGTGTTGGGAACAAATAAAAGCTGTCATTCTTAGTTTATGTTAAAAAGATCTGAAAAGTTGAATTTTTTTTTATTATTATTCTCCTGTCCTTATGTGAGTAACTGGCAAGTGTGCATATCATTAAAAAGCGGGAATAATTCGTTACCTGTTTAAGTACATTACACTCTGGTTTTGAAAGAAAGCACGAAAAAGACAAATTCCTTAATTAAAACTTGTTCAATAAATGCAAATTATTTATAAATGTTTATTTAGAGTTATTTATAAATTTAATTTGTAATTTTTTTTCTCTTCGTTTCATTCAAAACATTCATTTTCAAAAGTATACTATTTCTCATTTCATCACAAAAAATTGGGATTGACACACTATAATAGTGTTTCCATAATTGCAGTTCATATTCCGAATTATTTCTTTCGTTCTAATAAGTCATATGTTTCGAAATTTATTTATTATTTAAAATGCTTTAAATATTTTTGCAGTAAAATTAAACTCTATAAACATTATAGTAGATTTATACATGGACTAAATCTGTACAAGACATAAATCTATTGTTCAGTTTACTATTTAAAAACAATCATTTCCTTCTATATTATAATGGCAGAATTTTGGGGGAATTACTGTAAAAAAAAAAAAAAAAAAAAAAAAAAAAAAAAAAATGGATGCTAGATCCATTAATGAAGAAAAAGACATACTGAAATAAAAGAACGAGAGATAATTTCTTTAAAACTTACATCGATTTATCTTGATCACTCGTATCAATTCAGAGTCTTAATAATTTTATTTTGCATGTGCCATATATATGAATTAATTTCCGTTGATGAATTAATAGAAAATTCTCCAGGACGAACAAAGACGATTGTCATCTATTTCTGCTTCAAACAAATTACAAGAATATTCCGATTTTAACTTGAATTGATAGTAAATCTTTTCTGGAAGTAATGACAAGAATATCTTAGTCAATTTTTATTCTTTTTTATTCAATTTTACAAGATATATTTTATTTGAATTTTTAAACTGAAATTTCACATTGAGGCAAATTTTGTTCATATAATTAGTCTTCTATCCTTTTTTAGATTTGCTTTTTAAATTATGACAAATATATATATATATATTCTGCAAAAAATAATTAAAAAATTAAATATTGTCAATTGCCAATCGTCATAAACATATAACCGTATCATATACATAAACCATATCGTCACACTGTATTTAGTCTTGACTATTTTTGCAGACTTTAGTTCAATATTTGACATTTTTTTTACAATTCTATTTCATTCTTCCCATCAAACTTTCATTCGTCTAGCGCACTTCAATATATGCAATTTGATAATTAAGATAAAAAGCATTCTGTGTAAATTACAGTAATAGTAAATAAAATAATTTTGATTTTGGTTTTAATACGAAATATAAAATAAGATTGCTTAATTTATATTCGCGGGAAAAAAACTCGGGGGAAAAAAAACGTCTATCACTTGAAACAAATCTCCAAGAATATTTACAACGAACATGTTTAACAAATGAACGTTCAACGCCGGAGGATAATTCACAGCTTTACAAGCAGGAACTTAGTACACAACTAACACAGGAACTAGCACAAATGATGAATCTATAAATTTTAGGTGAGGAAAAAGAATTAAAAAAAAAAAATGTCATTGCCCACACACATGCACCCTAAAAAAACAAAGGCACCAAGACAAAGTGAGAAAGTTAGCGTCTTTCAGACGATTTGTCAAGAAATACTGACTATCTGCATCTCGCGCGCTAGAAATAGAAAAGTCTGGAGTCAAATTGTCTGCTTTATGTGGCAGGTAGTTTAACAAGCAAACTGCTTACAATGTTCTAAAAGTACAGCAGCAGGATACCGTTTGCAGAGACATATGAGGTTTTTGTTGCTAAGCTCCAGTGCAATTGCGGTGAGCCTTCTTTACATTAGCATCGGGAAACAAAAACATATAATTATAGTTGTCGTCGTTTTTAGTTCTTAATCTTGCATATCCTCTTGAAACTCAAATATTGGACTTGATAATACCGCACATAAATAAAATGGCACGCTGCATTACTGTGTTATTTTAAATAACAAAAATAATATGTCATGTAGATGGTTTTTATGCGTGAAACAACTTGCCCACCGAAGAATTTAATACTATAACTTTAATATATATACTAATAATTTGCGAAGAATTTAATACTATTGAAATAGAAATAGCATCTATTTGTGAGATTTAATTTTGCGTGTCACGTTCCTAGTTATGAACTGAATAGTGATAAAGTTATTATTTAGTATTTTATATTAAAATAAGGAACGTAACAAAGGAAAGTTTTGTATGCACTTTCAGATGAGAATATCTATTTAAACCGGAAAAATTATTTAATTCATCTTTGATTATTATAAAAATCTTATCTACAATAACATCCAA
The DNA here is from genome assembly GCA_021605075.1 of Caerostris darwini. Classification (NCBI taxonomy): domain Eukaryota; kingdom Metazoa; phylum Arthropoda; class Arachnida; order Araneae; family Araneidae; genus Caerostris; species Caerostris darwini. The sequence continues at coordinate 262,202 of BPLQ01008056.1, read as the reverse complement.
TATTAAATAAATATTGTTCTATAAAATCACAACATGAATATACATGGGAATTCTAAAATATTCTTAAAATAAGTAAGTAATACAGAAAGTAACATCAAAACCAATCGTTTCCGGCTTACACTTATCCGACTTAATATTGATTGGTTTCAGTTTAAATAAATTATTTTTAATACCATATAAGTTTCCTCCATTTAATAGTAAAATAAATATATTTTTATTTCAACAGTTACTTAATCATAAATTCAAATCAACTCTTGTTTTAAAATTTGAAGCAATACAAATTTAATATACTATAGGACAGAAAATTCAGCAGCAAAATTGAATTAAAAGATTAAAATTCTGATTGCCATCCAAGAAGAATGCGTAATCCAATTTTTAAGGATGAATTTCTATACCGTTACATGCTAAAATAATGTAATTATGAAATTTAAATTTTCTATATTCATAAATTATGTGCTGATTCAATGTTTTAAACTAAATACAAAACACACCTACACTACTTCGAGCAATATTTGCTGAAAATACAAATTCCATATCGGGGTAAATTTTATAAAATTACAAAGTTTAGTCACGCCCATAAATTTAAACTAGCACACATAATCGAGCTCAAATATTTCACATACAATTTTAATAACCTTTTTTCTCAAAACAATGTAAAATAATCATTTCAGTTGTAGTTCTAAAAATGTCTTTAAATATTTATGTTAATTTATCGCTTTATTTTACATACATAAATTATGTACGGGCCTACACTACTGAAAGCGAGGACATATAAGAAAAATTTAGATTAGTATCTTACGACTGAACAGAAAATACCAAGAAAATGAATAAGTTTCAAACTAGTTAGTTTGGGAAGTGGATTGTTAGTTTTCATTCAGTTTAGAGCAATAGTTGTTAAGCGGACTCTATAGTTATTAAATACTCTCATTATGATACTGAGCTCAGCTATTCAATTTTTTTTTTAATTTGAGATACAGAAGTTTGTATTTTGATATAAATATTAAAATACGTTTATTTCGAATGGAAGTGTATATTTTAATTATAGAGAATAAATATTAAGAAAAATTTAAATAGTTATTATCGATAAGATGATTAAAAACTGGTTAAAAATGATGACATATAGTTACACAAAATAATAATGATACTTATTATTTATGCTCAATAGAAAAATTTGATATTTTATAGAAAATAATTTCGAAATAAGAATCACACAATTTTTAATTGATATCTTTTAATTTTAATGTCTTTTTTTAACTATAATTTTGACTAAATGGTATATATATTACATATGTATATAGACCGGACAGGAGAAGTAATTGTTTTCAGTGGGAATTTTAAAGGTAACTGTCCATTACCTGCTTATCGAACGGAAGAAATCCTGAAACCATCAGCTCGTGTTACATTCATTTGCCGATTTTAAGATAAATTTTCCCCATATACTAAAATCTGACGTCGTGAAACACCATAAAATCGGAAGCCTGAGTGAGAAGGAGATCATACTTCTGAATGGCTGGTATTCTAAAACATGATATATATATATGTATATTTCTTCTTCGTCGTCATTGACGCAACAGCGTCATTGCGGGCTAAGATCTCATATCTACTGGCAGAGACAGGAGATGTTTTCTTTATACGGGATTGGGTTGTCATCCCTACGCCCAACAGTCATATTACACCAGAATCTGCGGTTTAAAGTGGACCCCGAATCACTTCAAACATCCATGGCACCGCCGGGACCGATCCCGAAACTTGTGACACAAAGGGCCAGAGCGCTAATCACTTGGCCATCTGGCCCCCAAACATGATATTTTAGTATCTGAAAATTCAATTTTATATGCAACACACACTGTCATAATCTCTATCGCATCGCCTTCTTCTGAGCGCAGTGACTGCAACCCACGCCACTAACTCCAACGTTATAAATATTTTTGTTTCCTTTTATGACAGCTCATTTCTACAAGTCAGGATAATTTTATATTTATAACTTTAAAATATTTCCTTAATATTTTTCTATCCAAATTATATATATTTTTTAAATCGTCTTTGTTACAAAGTTTTATTCATTTTTTTATGGTGCTTTATTATTTTTTTCCTAAAGAATTTCACATAACCCATGATGAGTTATTATAAAGCAGTAAAAGAAATAAAAGGAAGGATGATATAAATTTTGGGATTAATAAGCGATGGCGGTTGTGAAAATGGTCAATTAGCAGACGTTTCATCACTCACATGCCAAAAGCTGCCTCCAGAGACATTAATTTACCTTGAACTGATTTAGATTTCTTTCAGGTTTGAAAACGAAATAAAAAAGCAGATAAAACCAATTGCAGACGTAGTAGAAGTTACCAATCATTCAGGAGTAGATGAAAAAGGGCGATAACTGAAGTGTTTTTCTCAGCAGATTGCACTGATTGAAATAATACTTCAGCTGCAAATAAAGAAATTCGAAAAGTGAGACGATAATTTTTCATCGTAACCTCAAGCAATTATGTATTTCTAAAACGTTTGAACGCCTCAAGATAAATATTTATCTTTCGAAATTTTGGTCTAAACAAAATTGTCTTTCTTCTGTGTATTCGAGAACAGAAACAATGTTATATGTGTAAGGGAACCAATCACATTTAAAAAAAAAAATACATTTTTAAACTTCGCGGAAATGTATTTTATTTATCAATTAGAGTATTGATTGAAATAAATAAACTATAATAATTAAATATATTAAAGTATTTTTTTTTCGCTTTAAAATAAATTTAAATTTATGTTTTTTTGTTTATTGAGGAACTGAAGGACTACGATAAAGGAGTATTTGTTCTGTCAAAGCTGTGCATTTAAATAATGAAATTGGTTCAGAAATTTAATATGATTTATTTTTATTTTTATTCAAATAACAAAAATATTGAATAGCAAAAGTATTTGAAGTTGATATGAACCTATTAAAAAAGTTAAGGATAATGACCAACGTCGAAGCCAAATTTAGGTTTATTTCTCGTAAAAGTCGAAATGACAGAAAACCTAGTTTAGTATCTGAAATGACAGAAAATTTATTTTTATAATCTTATTTAAGTTTCCAGTAATTATTTTGAAATTTTTGGGCCACAGGGACTTAGTTGATAATGAGTTTAGGTTTTAGGAGGAACCTAATTCGAAACTAGTCTGGCGCACCGTGCCACAGATTTCGGATTCGACTCCCAGGGGTGCCATAGATATTTGTAGTAGTTTGGAATCCACTTTGATCTGTAGGTCCCGCTTTAATATGATTGACCAACAATCATATTAAACCGGGACCTAAGGTTCAAAGTCTAGGGCTGACAATCCTACCCCGTAAAAAGAGAAAACATCCCCTGTTTCGAAATCTGCCAGTAGGCAGACGGCCTTGGCTCACCATGGGCTGCTGCACCAATGAAGTAGAAGAACTATAATTACTATAGGCCATAGTGTTTCGTATTATTTACGCGAATGAAAATGTTAAAAAAGGAATTTCTCAGAAAATCCTTTAATGGAAATTGATCTGCTTTTGTATTACTAGGATACAAAACTAATTTAAAAGAAACAAAAGTACTCAACACTTTCTCCTGCTTTGCAGAGTGATTATGAATGGATACCAACTTGTCTTTCAGAGACATTCCAAATGAATATCTTTGTGTATAGAACTCGAAATAATAGAGAGTTTTTGCTTACCGTATTTTGGACGTCCGTTAGCTTTTTCTCCCTAGCGCGCATGCTCATAGGAAATTGCGCATGCGTATCTGTAATAATGTTTCCTATGAGCATGCACGCTAGGGAGAAAAAGCTAACGGACGTCCAAAATACGGTATGCAAAAACTCTCTATTACTCTGAATTATCTCATTATCATAAATTTTTTGATTTAGCTCGTTACTGGTTTTTTGCTAACCAGATCACCCTGAAAATTTTTACTGGGATTTTAATGCATACAAAATTATCACAAAGTTAATGTAAGACTTCACTCATGGCTTAGTGATAATGTACGGAAATTCGTATGCGAATGGAAGTGGATTCAATCCAAATCGGTGGTACATTACAGTTACGTGTTTTCGAAATCAGAAGTTTCATACGTTTATAACAGAATTTGTGATTCCGTTGATTATCCATGTTTTCTTGCAGCCTAATGACCAATTGGCTAGCGCTCTGGCCTTTGGTTCCACAGGCTCCAGATTCAAATTCTGGTGGCGGCATGGATGTTTGTTAATGGTTCGAATCCACGTTAAACTGTAGGTCCCGGTCTAATGAACCTGAAGTGTACACACAATGACCGTAGAGTGACAAACCAAACCGTGCTTTCTTCCATACGACACACATATGCGTAGCAATCATCTTTGAAAATGCTCATGGAAGCCAATAATTTCCCTATACCCGTTAAGGACCACTGGTATTACATTAAATAAAGTACGAATTTCTTGTATAAAAAAAGAAAAACTGATTTTAAGCTATAATGCATAGTATATCCATCGTATCACAGTCATATGTCGCATCTCTAAAACAGTTATAAATCATAAAACCATAGATAATTACAACTAAAAAGAGCACGTCCTAGTGATGAATTGGTTATTTTACATAAATGATTTTATAAATTGCTTTTTGACTATTTGAGATGCCATTCTTTTGTTCATATCTGCCTCACTTAAATGACTGGAATTTATTTCGAAAGCAAAGACCATGCGAAAGATTCAGTTGTTATCATTAGGTTATCTCCATGGGTCCCATGCCATGATCTCCGGACAATTAATAACTGAGTTAATGTCTTGTCTGGAGGGGAGACGTTTAGTTGAACACGTGATACATGAACAAACCATTCGGAGCAAATCCGTGACAATAGACCAGCATTATCTGGCAGCGATCCAGCAGTCATGAATGAAAGCTGACGAGACTTCGAAATCTTGATCTCGTAAAATAGCGTTCCGTTATTCCTTTCATTCATGATTTTCGTTTTCTAAGATAGCTTCGCTTCGCTTCGCTGAATGCAATTTGTTCACTTTTGAGCTTTCAATTTTATTTTATTTATTTATTTCATTGCAGATGCTTTAGGTGGTAAGTGAAAGCAAACTGTCAATCATTACCAACGTGGAATTTTTCACACAAGAAAAAAAATAAAATAAAAGGGATTTTTCCCAGCAGTTCGTCGCTTATCTAGAGTTCCAGTATAATGGAAACTAATAAATAAGATTGGTTAGTCCTAAAAGATTCTCTTGACTAAGACATTTCGAATGTAATTTAAACATAGTGACCTTGGACTTATTTCTTTCACTCCATGGTTGCTGATTTGCATATTATTCTTCAGCAAAAGCAATCCATGCTAATTTCAAGATTTAAGATAAAGGGATAAATTTTCATTTAATTGGTGCTGATGACTTATAGCAGCTGATAAAAAACCTTATTCATTTTCTTTTCTAAAATTGTTCGTTTTTTTATTCCTGTTAACTCAGCGAAATAAAGTTTTATCTATTTTCCACTAATTGAGTTTTGTAAAAACTGAACAAATTATATTCTTGATATCCCAACGTATTACTGATACTGTTCTCAACCATTAAGATAGCTGGACACTTTCAGAATTGAAACATCTATTCAGTCGGTTTCTGATGTTTACAGCGAATATGCCTAAGGGTAGTATCTGGAGAATTTACGCCCTACACTCACCTTCTTAAAACCGGCGGAATATTTCCAGCTACAAATTTATTGCGTTCGTTTCTCGGTGTAGACGGGAACTTTCAGTTCCTCCAGTTGGATTTCGAATTAAACTCCTCTAATTCAAAGACCCAATGAGTTAACTATTCGGCTTCTCTCAACTCAAAAAATTATTATAAACCTACAATTTGTCAGTGGATGTTTCTATTTTTAAAACCAAATTTATAACATTTTAAACAAATGAAGGCTATTCGTGGAAGCGAAGTTAAAGATACATAATATATCAAAATAAAGCAAGCAAATTTATATTTAATCACAAAAATTGAAAGACAAATCTATAACAAATCTGATAATATGTTTCCAAGATGCCTATCAGATAAAAAATACAATTTATTATCAAAATATGTTACAGATAGTCTTTAAAAAAAGGCCTATACAAAGGGCTTTTACATATTTTTGTAATGATTTGGTGAAAATATATTTATGAAACAAGATTTATATCTTCTAATATGTTCAGTAATATGTATAGCCCTTTTGTTGAACTATCATATTACGTCTTTGATTTCAAGGATAAAAGATCTTTTCTTAAAATATCAAAGTTTATTTTATACTCCTCCTCCACCACAATCTTCCAGATCTTCCAATGTTCTTGAATGGCGCTTACAAAGAACTTATTTTATAAGTTCAAATGCACACTAATCCATGGGAGACACATTGGAGGACCTGGGTGAGGCGCATTTAAACAGAATAGTATCAATTCCATTTTCATTTTTCCAAATATGGAGCAGTACATGGAGAAGTATGACTGGTAATCTTATCCTGATGGAACAGTGAAGAAATGTTTAGATAAATTGATGGAATGTCTTCTTTCAAAATAGGTGTTAAAACATATTTCTGATTTTCGATTAAGAACTGGACACGACGTCTGGACGAACATCTGGCCACAATAGGGATTGTGAAAACTCTGATATATGCGTTTTATGTAAGACAAAGAAAATGAATAAGGCCCATCTACTTGTTTGCTCGGGACTGGCCTCTTAACTTACAACAGAATGGTGATTTGTGTACTTTTTACTGGAGGGCCAGAGAAAACATGTCTTGATCCCACGGACTTTTATTACGGTGCTTCTAGCTTTTTAAATTTTTATGCTTTTTTAAGATTTAACTTGTTTTTATGACCATTTTGGCATTTTTGTTAAGAATGTCTGGTCTTTTCCCTTTGTAATTTTGATTTGTTTCTAGGTTCTTTTTGTTTCTACGGTATGTGGTTAAATTTGTATGGATTGAATTCCAATAAAACCATACGTAACAATATATTTCTGATAGTAATCCGAGTTAATTTTTTTCGGCTTTTTTTATTTTAAGTTTATGTTATAAGAGAATCCAATAATAATCATGAAAACTTTTAGAAAAATGTTTCCTTGTTTTATCTGAACCAGCCTTTTGTGCCTTTTTCTCTTCTTTTTTTCGGTTGTAAATCATTCTTTTTTTCCATCGCAATCAGATAAATACATCCAAGCCTCATCAATTGCAACTACATACTTCCATTTTTCAACTGTCAAATAATTTTTGTACAACAATTTGCCGAATCTTACGCAGCGAAACATGTTTTGGCGTTAGCCGGTGAACATTGTTTGTTTCTGTTTATGTTTCGATTAGTTTTAAATCGGATTTTATAATTTTGTTTAAATTTTCTACAGAGGTGTTTAAAGATTTTGGCAACAATTCTCTGAAGGGTTGGAATTTTTTTTAAAAACTTGACTTTAGACAAAATAAGATGTATGTACCTGTGTTGTTTATGCATATTTTACCTTTTTGTCAGTCAAATGCAAATCTTTACTAATTTTTCCTTTTTTATTAATTACGTCACTTATTTTAGGCGCAGAAATATTAAAATCATGCTTTTTATATCTTTTTTAAATGAATAAGAATTCTGTTCATAAAAGAAAAAAAATCGATTCTTTGTTTATTTTCTAGCAACATTTAAAGCAAAGAATAATTTTAACGATACATTAAAACTTACACCAAATTGATGCCACTTGAGGGGTTTGTTTTTTTTTTTTTTTTTTTTCCCATTTAAATTCAATTTACGGAGAAAGTCAAAATCGTTACAAAAATATTTGAACACCCTCTAGCTGTAAATTCATATCTAATTACAAAATCAAAATTTTCCATTTTAAACCCATAAATTATAAAAGAGTGATTAATATAAATCATTTTATTATGATACAAAAGAAAGTTTCACTACTATTTATATGTCTTCATCATTACAGCAGACATATAATTTGTTTCATTTTAATTCTATTATAAAAAAAAAGCACTTTAAACGTAAAACCAGTTTTCTCTAAATAAAAATGGAACAAGATAGCATATTATTAAAAACCGATTTATTTGAGAGGAAATAAAAGCAAAAAAGATTCTTTGAAATGCAGTTCTAATCTTTTATTCATTTGAGTAATCAAATGTCTACTGTAAAAATTGCTTGTGTGAAGTCTAAACAATGATATTTATGTTAAACAATGAACAATTTTTTATTGATGAAAATTAAATTGTTTGCCTTTCGAAATGAAAAATTTGGATAATATTTCTCGAACAAAAATTGAATTTTTTTTATATAAATTCTTAACTTCTGTTGTCTTCTTCATGGAAAAAGAAGAAAAAAGAATTTTAAATTTATTCTATCATATCTATAAAAAATTATCGTTTTATCGAATGTATTGAAAGTAAGTAGATTTTACAGTAGAATAAACGATTATTAAATATTTAACGATTTTTAATTTATTTTAACGATCATTTAATTATTATTTTCTAAATTTTTTAACGATTATTAAATATTTAGTTATAATTATTTTTAATTTTTAATGATTATTAAATATTTAGTTATCATTTTTAAAATTTTTAACGATTGTTAAATATTTAATTAATTAAAATTAACATAAATTCTTTTTATTACATTGCAATTTATTCACGTAAAAAATTTATCTTATCAAATAGAAGATAATACCAATTGTTTTAACAGTAATCTGGCTTATCCAGCTTATGAATAGTAACGATTTCATCTCAATGTAAGAATTTTTTAGAATTTCAAAAAAAATATATCACTTAACAAAGCGATATTCATTTAAAATTCCAAGACATTTAAGATAGCATTATTATAATTGAGGATGAATGACAAAATTTCTGTATTGCCACATAATGCTTTTGGAATGAAATAAAGATACATTATATGAAAATGATTACAAAATGTTTCCATATTATAACATAACAGAATTTTAATATAAATAGCATTCAGAGCGTTCTTATTATGCCATCATTTTTGTAATCATTAGATTACAAAATTTTTATAAGTTGAATTGGATTTTTGGACTTTTATAACTTAGTAAGTTTGAAAATCGTGTAGTACCTAAAATTTAGTGCCAAACAATTCAGTTAGTTTATTAAAATTCATTGTTTAAAAAATATACGACTAACACAATAACAGTTATTTAAAAAAATTTGAAATTAATTTCAAATAATAAAGAATTCAATTTGAAATTAAGGATTCCTTTAAATTCTCAGAGATTTTATAGTTAGGCTTAATACAATTCCACACGCTTTTCGATTGAAACGCTGATAGTCCGCAGTGAATAGTCCGCGGTAACTGCACCGCAGACTTAGCCGCATAACTGCCACCTCTGGCTGAACGGTGGGTGAACTCTTAATTATCTTGCGGTACTGTAAATGCCTATTCAGAGAATTCCTCGGAATGAGACTACAAAAGAATCGATTATTTTCTGCTATTGAACAAAAGAAAAAAAATCTCCCTACCAGTCTCATTCGTAGCCAGTGTTTATAAGCGCAATCTAGCGTGCTGCCCTACTCATGGTAACGTACTCAGGCTAGCGTGCAAGAGAGGGAAAGTTTGAATCCGTCAGCGAGCCTGCATCATAGTCGCTTATTTCAGAAACCAGAACACTTAATGCCTGTAAGCATCTAGCACTGATAAGCTCATTGCCTGATAGATTTCTGGTGCACAACTATTTTATTATATAACATGTAAACGAAGGCTGTTATTCCGGAATGCATTGGAATTATCTGTTTGGGTGTTTGGTTTGTTCTTAGTAATTGTTTCTAGAATGCTATATAGGAATGTAGGACACAAAATTTAAGATAAAGGGCCATTCCATATCAAATCTACAAGGAGTATGGAGTTAGATAACTCAGATTTCTGTAATTGTAGTCTAATCCCATAAAGTTTATAAATTTCTTCAAAAATTTTTAGCACAGGCAAAAACTATCAAACTTTGTACTTTTATCATTTTCAAAATTATTGGTAATTCTGTTATTGATAATAATAATTATTATTATTAATTTTAAATGAAAAAAAAAAACAGTACTAGAAAGCTCATTTATAGTAAATTTTATAGCTTTTATGAGCTTCAATAGGATGTGAAACAAGAAGTTGTTCTAATGCAGCTACAATACAGAGACAGTTAATCTTTATGCCATAATCAAGGACTGCACCTCTATTACTCACTTAGCACTTCCTACGGGGTACGTATAGATTGAAGATATGCTACAGACGCGAGTAACACTACCCCCCAAAGCTCTACGATCATATTAGACCGGGACCTACGGCTTAAAGTTGATTCCGAATCATTACAAATATCCATGGTACCTCCGAGACTCGAACCCGAAACCTATGGTACGGAGAGCCATAAGCTAGCCACTCGATCATCCGTCCCGAATCAAGAAGTATTAAAAGTAAAAAATAGTTTTTTAATTCCTTTAAAAAAATTTTGAATTCAAATTTTTCAAAAATTTTTAATTTTTGATATTTTTTGGAAAAAAAAAATTCATTTATTCTTTATTCGTCACATATATGTAAAATTTGTACGATGGTGAAAAAATAAAATTTTGATAAAGTAATTTTTGGTTAAGAATGGTTAATTGAAAATTTCTATCATTTGCCTTTTATGCCTGGTTTAGGATAGCAGGGAAAACTTAAAAAAAATATATATATATTCACTATTAGTGTATTTTAAAATTACATTTATTTACAGTACTGTTTCTAGTATTTTCTTTGGTTTCTCTAATCAATCTGATGGAAATGTTTTCACTTCTGGTTAAGGTTTCAGTTAACTGAGGCACTAATCGAATAATCAAAGCCATATTCCTTCATTTGTACAAAATGTATTAAGTCGCTAGTGTCTGCGGAAGGTAATGTTAAAATTTGATTAATTTGAATTTGGATTTGTTAACCATTGATTATAAATCAAGATTCTTAGTAGTTAGCATGTATTCTTGTTAAAAAAAAAGAATTAAACAATTATAAAATCAACTTTCATCATTCGAAAGAAGCAATTCCATCACTCTGAATTTCCAAATTTCGATCTGATATTTCGTGCGTTTCGTTATATAATATCTCGAGACATCGCATATCAACTGGAAAAACATATTCATTTACACAGGAAGAAATAGTAGTATCCTCTGCTATTTTGAATAAATAATTAAAAGGTTCGTTACAGCTATTTTATTCATGAACATTGAATAAAAAAATGTATAATATTTTCAATGTGCTACAAAACCGTATATAATAGAAATTGAAATTTATTGCCTAAAACACTGCTTTGAAGTTTGGAATTCAATCATAATTACAATTAAATGACACTTTTTTCTAACATGAAATTAGTAATATAAGATAGTAAAATTTAAAAATATTGTTATTCACTTTTTTTTCTGATATTAGAGAGTTTTTGCATACCGTATTTTGGACGTCCGTTAGCTTTTTCTCCCTAGCGCGCATGCTCATAGGAAATTGCGCATGCGTATCTGTAATAATGTTTCCTATGAACATGCGCGCTAGGGAGAAAAAGCTAACGGACGTCCAAAATACGGTATGCAAAAACTCTCTAATATTAGAAATTTTTTTACACTGGTTAATAAGGAATATAAATAAAAAATTCTTTAATAGTGTGTAATAGTTTAATAATAGTGTAATAGTTTAATTCCTAATAGTGTGTGTAAAACATGATTGCCTCTTTTAATTGATAAGAGGCAATTATGTTTTACACACACTATTATCAGTTGTCAATTTACATTTCTGCCCACTGATGATTCACTTCGATTTCAAAGAAATAATAAAGGCACGCGGAATCTTGCAGAATGTAGAATATGATCGTAAATGTTTTACGGTGTAAAGAGATGCCACCTCAGATACCACCGCGTTAATACCAAATAACGACTTTAACTCACCGAAGTAGTGACCTTATTGTGAGATGCTCACCTCTTAAACAAAAATTACACTTAAAAAATCCCAATAACTAATTACGTTAAAATATTAAAAATGTTTAAAAAATAATAAATAAAAAAATAACATAAAATTAAAATGTTAAAATTTAACTTTCACGTTAGCAAACTTTAATTGAAATCTAAAATTTTAAATGGTTGTTTTTCTAATGGAGCTGCCGATACAGAGACGTCTTTATACCATAAGCAAGGGCTGCACCGTTGTTATTCAATTAGCACTACCCAGGGAACACGTGTAGCTATGCTACGGACGCGAGTAACACTACCCCTACAACGCCCTACGATACTTTTAGACTGGGACCTACTGTTTAAAGGCGGATTCCGAACCACTACAAACATCCATGGTGTCGCCGTACCCGAACCCGAAACCAAGCGCCAGCCACTCGGTTAGCAAGCCCCAAATTTTAAATGGTAATTTTGAGAAAATTAATGGATTGTTAAAATTAAATAAGTAAACTAATTTAGTAATAAGATTAAATTAATTTTTTTTATATTTCAGCTTCATAAGAGAAAAAAACTTCTTACAAATTGCATTGGTATCGTAGATATATACAAAATCCAAATCATTAGAGATCTATATCATAAAAGAAATCACTGGCGAGTCATACAATATAACTTTAGCAAATTAAAAAAATCTCTAACTCGCATAAAAAAAAGGACGAAAGCATTTTAGAAATATTAATCTCCCACTGAACTAGTTAAATAGGGGAAGTGGGAAGGAGAAGAACTAAATAGCTCGATATAATTAAAAGTCATTAATTTCGGAGGCTATAAGTTTGAAAGTAAATAACGTTTCCTTTGACCTGGGGAAATTTGTTAAATGATTAATCCGGTCATGACCTTGCACATTCCTAGCTTCCCTTTTGCCCCGGACAGACCCCTAATAGACCCAAATGTCGTAGAAAAACGGAACTTTCATTGGGAATCATGCATCTGCCTGTATAACTGTGCTCTAAATTATACAGGAAAAACCCAGGCACTGGTTTTTGTAGGTATTTGAACATTTCAAAAGACTGTAATTAAGTCTTTTATTCCTCAAAACGAAGCTCATTAAAGCGTGGCTTCAGGAAAGAGTATAACTAACCTTTCAAAAACTCCGAAATGATATAAATAAATAAAAGCGTATTTTTTACTAAAAAGAAAGAAAAGGAGAAATTCCCAAGATCCCAAAAAACAATAATAATAATTAAAATTTTAACTGCTAGAAAATTCTCTTCTACCTAACATGAACATAACTTTTTCAACTATTAGAATATTCCACTATTTTCGTAATTTCGCATTCTTTTAATATATATATGTATATTAAAAAAAACTTGCATTTATAGAGCCATTGTAAAATTATAAAAACTTCAACATACAGATCAACGTCTATTGACTAAAAACTAGCGAGAAAATAGTTGTCATCGATGCATTGCAAATAACAATAATGTTCTAAAAATTAGTTCGAATGAGGTAATTTAACGAATAGACTAATTTAATTTATTAATTAAATCAATTTAATTAACGTATTGTGAAGTATTAGAAACGTAAACCAATTTTAAATAAAAAAAGTTCGAGACAATTTTGACAGCAAAGAATGTAATAATTATATTAAATAAAAATAACATTTTGTTACTCTCGTGAATTAGAAGTTTTTTTTCAACAAGTCTCGAAGTTTTTTTTCAACACTCTTCTCGAATCAAGATTTTGCGAGCCCTCGAAATTCTTACAATATGTAACTATTAATTATCACCCTAATAATCAAATTTCTGCTGAAAAATAAAAATAATAAATAAACTTCGATATTTCTTAAATATTCCTTTTTTGATATTCTAAGTGATTTTTTTTGTACATATATCATTATTAAAACTTACTAAGATACTTAAACATGTGTAAGTGCATCTATCTATCATAAGTAAAAATTAAATTTCTTTTTTATACACACAGTTCGAATATTTCAAATTTTTTTATTCGAGTATTTAAAATTTTTTTTATTAAATACAATATGGTAAAGAAATTCCCCCCAAAACAAATCAATTGAAAATATAAAATGTTTCAATAACGTAACATTGTTTAAAACATTTAGTTTTTAAGCCTATCGACAACTAGACATAATATTTTTATTTTGCATTAAATTATGAAGTTTTGACATGATTGTAAGAATAAATTGAAATCTTTACTCAGAATTTTTTTAGTACTAGTGGCAACTGGATCAATTCGTTTCACTTTACAATTGAACGAAATTCGTTTTCTTTAAGAGCTTTTTTTTAATTTTCGGAAGTATTCGAAAGTATTCTTTTTTAATATTTAACACTTCTGTTAATAAAATTTATTCGAATCATATAACAAACGATTTTTTTCTTTTAACATTTCGCAGCACTTTTATAACAAAAATCTTTAACAAATAATGCCTTTTTTTTAAATATCATTACAGTTTTTTTTATAACTACAATTTAATACAAATAATGCATCTTTTATGCATATGTTATGTCAACTTGCAGAAGTTAAAATCACCTAAAGGTTAAAAAAAAAAAAACTTGTCCAAATAAATAAGAAATCTATATTATTTTTATGAGAAATATTCTTATTTATTAAAACGTTCGAAAATAAATCGTTAAGTATTCAGAACTCCCACTTTCATAAAAAATTTTAAAGAACCTAAAATTATTAAAAAAACTCAAAAATTAATAAAACTTAATTAATTTTAAAAGTAAGATTTAAAAAATTACAATTAAATACTGATTAGAATATCTTACCTCCGTTGAGACCGCTGCCGTAAGATTCTTCAAAAGATGTCAAAGTCAGAAAAATAACAGCCACAATCACAGAGTTCATCATCATCGCAAACGATTTTTTTTCTTCTTTTTTTTATTCACCAAGAAAAGAACACGAGAAGAAGAGAAACCGAAGAGCTTCGGAAAACGCGCGAAATGTTACAAAACAACACGCTTTGCCAGTCCTGTCTTGTTCGCTTCCGAACAAACAAATAACAAACAGAAATCTATTTAGCACGCTCTCGGCTCGTGGCTAAAAACCACGGTAGTATTAAAATAAAAAAAAATAAAAAAGAGAAAGAAAGAAAGAAAAAAAAAATACAGGAGGGAAGAGAGAGAGAGAGAAAAAAAGAAGCAAAACGAAAACTCGGAACAGAAATAATAAAAAAAAAATTAAAAAAAGAACAATTTTCTTTTCTACATCCAAACGCGCAACTGACCAATGCAAACAAAATCACGGGTAGTTGTTTTAAATCTGATATTAACCACCGATCAGCTGGTCAGCTGGCCTGCTGCACGTGAAAGCAACCTTTTTTTTATTTATTATTATTATTATTTATGGTTCGCTTGTTTGTTTTTATTTAGAGAGACGGTGGGGGGGAAAAAGTTGGTCCGGTGTTGACCAGTGCGACTATTCCCTGACCAATCCGCTAAACTGTTACTAGCGCGGTAGTGCCTCGAAGCACTTTTAAAGAGCGGGTTTTATAAGTTGGTTGGTTGAGCGAAAGAGCGATTTGTCGGAAGAAGCAGGCTTTTTCTTTTTATTTGCTTTTTCTTCCTCTGCTTGCTGCTGGACAGGAATTTTCCCTGCCTCCGACCGGGGCGACATCTATCGGAGCTACTGGATACTATTTCTCTCTCTTTTTTTTATTTTACTTTTTGTCAACGATAGCGATTTAGAATTTTTTTAAAAGAAAATTACGTTTCGTTTTAATAATACCAAAAAATTTTAATTAATAAATAATTGATCCACTTTATTTTTTGAATTGTTTGTTTGTCCAAATTGTTTTCAATTTAGGAAAAGCGTTAATCAATGCTGATTTAATTAGATATAAAATCCATTTTATCATATTTATAATAATTGACGCAAACGATTTGTTGATACTATTAGTTTTTTTCAAAATTCTCTAATTTTTTCAAATGCAAACGATAACTTTTCCCAATGAATGCATACATGGATTTATATTACTTTCAAAAAAGAATTGATGAATAAAGCGGAATTTAAAAAATTAAAAGTTCTAATAATTTTAAAATTAAATCAGATATCATTTCATTTTGTTCAATTTGTAATCATTTGCGCAAATAAAATATTAATGGATTATTTTTATTTATTTATTTATTTTGTGAATGATAGCGATTTAGATTTTTTTTTTTTTTTTTTTTTTTTAAATTGCGTTTCGTTATAATACCAAAAATTTTAAATAAATAAATAATTTATCCGTTTTTTTTTTTAATGGCATTATTCTAATTTGGGAAAAGCGTTGATCAATGTTGATTTAATTAGCTATAAAATCCATTTTATCATATTTATAATAGCTGATGCAAACTTTCTTTAGTTTTTTCCAAAATCCTTTAATATTATTCAAATTCAAATGCAAACGAGAACCAATAAATGGAAAAATGGACTTATACTACTTTAAAAAATGAATTGATGAATAAAGCCAAAATTTAAAAAATTAAAAGTTCCTTATAACTTTGAAATTAAATCCGATATCATTTTATTTTGTTCTATAAGCATTCTTTCTATAAGCATTTGTACAAATAAAATAATAGCAGATTATTTTTGGAGTATTTTTATTTATTGATTTATTTTGTTCATGGCTTGATAATCAGACGTGTTTAATTGTTCAAAAAGATAACGGGATATTTTTCATTCTAATCATATAATTTTTTGATGTTTCTCAATACTTTGTTCAATTTTTAATACGCCTAAAAATTATTTCGGGGATAAAAAAAAATTTATAAACTCTATCGAAAAACTATATAAAAATTTTCAGTATGATGGAAAAATATGATTATGATTGCTTTATTATTATTATTATTTTATTAGAATCATTTCGCATCTGTAAAATATATATAAAAAGAAATTCAGTGATGAAATTTAGCTGTAATTCTTTGCTCTAAAAAACTGAGAATGTCATCCTATTTGTACTTTTTGTGAAAAGTTTGCCTTTTTTAAATAAACAAAATATGTGCTCTTATATCTACAGAAAATAAGGATAAATGCAACGATGCATATTATTATGTCATGCAGATACAAATTATACATCAAATAATAATTGTAAATTAATAATGCAAACATGTAAATAATTTAAATTATGAATGAATGACAGAATATATTGTCTTCAATTAAAAAATTCCACCAATTAAAAATTATCTTTCTTTCTTCAAATCTACCTTATTATCCTTTTAAAGATAAAATATTTTATAAATTGGTAAAAAAATATTCTTAATCTGACAAATCCAAACAATTATTTAATTTTTACTAAAAAGTAAAATAACAAAAATCTATTGGTCAACCTCAATATCTTACAACATCACCTTTTCGAAAGTTTATTCGGTAACTATCAATTACCTCGGAACAAAACAAAATCCTAATATCACTTTCACCTCTCAAATAATCATAATTTAAAGAGAAAAAAAATAGGTGAGTAGATAAATCATCTGCGCAGTTTCCTAAAGGTCGCACGTGAGGCACCGCAAGAGAAACTACCGAAATTAAAGTTTCTTCCAAATTCTCAGATTAGAACGGAGATAGGACACTTAAATTGGCAGCGTATACTCCCCATTTCACTAAGAGGTGAACATCTCAATATACCGCTATTTCTTGTACACAAGCAATTCCCCCTTTTTTAATTTCTGGGGAATTATTAATAGCATAAACGTAGACTAAGATTCAAATTCACTGATGTTTTTTTCTTTTCAATGCTGTTGTTTTCTTATACATAGTTATTGTATACAGTGATCCGTTAATTGATTTCAAAATTAATTGATTAATTCCCAGGTTAATTGATACCCATATTTATTACATACACCCCCTTTTTTTTTCGGGAAAATGTTACTTAACTCACTTCTAAACGAAGAAACAGGAAAATATAGTACAAAACTGGTATTTTTTATATATCTATATATCTACCTACATCTTAGGATATATTAAATAAAGATATTATTTATTTAGGAAATTGTAGATATTATAAAATAATTTAAATAATAAAAAATATTAAATAATATTAATATATCAATAATATTAAAAATATAAATATATTAATAATATTAAAAATATAAATTTAATAAAAATCCCCAAAAAATCAACCATAATAACATCATTACAATTCGCAGAAAAATGAAAGGACTTATGGATAATAGGAAAATAAAAATTACGGATAACATTAAAAATGAACCTTATGAGAAGGAGTAAACTGTGGTGAGCTGCATTTAAAGAATTAATATTTGGTCTAATTTTTCAGAAATATTCTTAAATTAACGCGATTTGCTATATGTAATCGAATTTTTTTCCCCGTAAAATGTATGGGTAATAGAGAGTTTTTGCATACCGTATTTTGGACGTCCGTTAGCTTTTTCTCCCTACCGCGCACGCTCATAGGAAACATTATTACAGATACGCATGCGCAATTTCCTATGAGCATGCGCACTAGGGAGAAAAAGCTAACGGACGTCTGAAATACGGTATGCAAAAACTCTCTATTGTTTTGGCGAGAGTGGGTCAGCGATGTTCTGGACCTCTTTCAACGTTACTTACTGGTTATTTTATTTATTTTTTTAATAATTTCTTTCTCGAGTTATTCTTATTGATTTATTTATATTTCTCTCACGTGTATTTTATTAAATTTCTTTCAAGTCTTTTTTTTTAAATTTTTTTTTTATAAAATCGTTTAGAATGCTATAGCTTTTTATAAAAAGTTTCTGTCACGTGCTTTTTTTATAATATGCTAATTAATTATATAGTTTTTTTATTTTTTTATTTAATCTTCTTCCTTTTTTCAGTTTTAAAGATAACTGCTAAACATAATTTATAGCCTGAATATGATTTATTGATGCGTTTTCTTTCTTGAAGAATGCTGTTGTGATTTTGTTCTTACATTAAATTTGTAATCTTATGGGTAAATATATCGATCAGTAGATTATATTGTACTTTTTTTTTTCTGTTAACAAATTTGTGACTGCATTAAACCATGTTCCGTTAAATATGGAGAAGGAATTACAATTAAAAATTGTAAAACTAAAATAAGCAAAGCGTAATTAAAGCAATCGATTTAAAGACTGGTGATATAAATCGTCATGCTTCTGAACTAAAAATTATTAATTTTACTTTAAAGATTAATGATTATAATAATTTTTTCTTAACAAATTAGAATTCTTATTTAAAATTGAATAGTTTTTTTAAAAATATTATTTAATTTTAAAGTTTTGCTCTTTTAAAGTATTTAAATATATTTAATATTTCACATAAAAATATTTCATTTACAACTAAACAGTGATATTTTTAGAGAGAGAAGTAAACATATTTTAAATGCAATAGTCACTTAATCAAATAGTAATGTTTAACAATCAATTCTTCTTTCCAAAGATTCTGCATTCGATCCTAGGATCGAAAGAGTCGGCCAGCCTGTCGCCAACATTGTTGGGATTCCTGAACACAGCACTCATATGAATTGATGTGCATTCTGTAAACATTTCCCCTTAAAAATAATACACATGAATTGATTGTCCCCTTTTGTGTGAAAACTTTGTCTGGAAGGAGTTTAAAGCTAAGATTTCCAAAAATGGAATCATTTCCCTGGAAAAAAGAAGACGTCACTCCCCTTATTGTGCTAGGACATAGCACAGAACCGTTTGACTCATCGTGAGTCATGTGTATTAAATGTGTTCGTAAAACCGCGCCCTAAAATCGTTATTTATACTTTTAAAACACAGCACGCGATTTATAAAGTTAAAAAGCGCGCGTTCCTTTTTGCACGTTGCACCAAATTAATTAACAAATTATCTCAGCATTTTCTTTTAATGTGAATGATTCCTTTATTTGTATGATTTGTTACATGAACTTGAATATTCTGACATGACAAAGATTGTGGAATCTTTGTAAAATCCTTCGTTGTTTCAACAGTAAATGAGACAACAAATATATATCACAAAACAATGGCTTTCTTATTATACTTTCACACGCCCACTCTTAATCAGAGTATATTTTGAAATTGAACAGATTCAGAATTTCCAACCATAAATTATTAACTTTTTTTTTTAATGTGTTCAAAACCACAAATGAAATATATCACATTCCTGAAAATTTCAAAGAATAATTTAATTTTTTATTTTTTGTCTAGTATTTCAGTTAAAATATTAATCCACCTATCCTCGAAATTTTGTGGAAAAGAGGTATTAATCTGTCATAGCTTATTAAAGAATTAAAAAATATATTCTGACAGTAAATAAAAAAAATAGCTAAAAGTAGTTTAAATAAATTATTTTTAATGATAAGTTAAGTTTTATTAAAGTATTTTTAATTCTAAAAGTTTGTTTAATTTAAAAAAAATATAAATATATATATATATATATATATATTAATATATCTGTGTCTCTATAGGCCCAAATGCTATCAATTATACGTCCCTTCTTTTTATGTTTCTCTGTCAGATTTAAAAAAATTCTGATCAAAGAGATAGCAAAATAACATGTTGTTAAACTTGTTATTAATTTTTCATTTTTTAAATTTTATCTGTCTGAGAATTTGTCTTTTGGAACCAATATATTTATTTTGCTCGCACTTATGTAGAAAAATATGATTTTTTTTCCCCTTTGATAACCTCTTAATGTAAATATATATACATATTATATTTTAATGTTAATTCTAGATTTATATTTAATGTTAGATTAGTTATATTTAATATTAGAATAGTTATATTTAATGTAATAATTAATGTTAGATTTATATTTTTAATGTTAATTCAGTTTTTAACTGCCAAAATTTGGTAATTCTAGACAATGAATATTCCTTTGTTCTGTATAATATTTTAGGGGTTTGATGGCCGAGTGACTGGCGCTCGGTGCCATAGGCTTCGTATTTGAGTCCGATGGTGCCATGGATGTTTATAGTGGTTCGGAATCTACTTTAAACCGTAAGTCCCGGTCTAAAATGACTGTAGAGAGTTAGACATAAGGCTATAACAGTCCTACCCCGTAAAAAGAAAACATCTTCCTGTTTCGGAATCTACCAACTGGCAGACGGGCATGATTCAACATGGACTGTAGTGCCATGGAGTTAGTTAATTAGCATATTACTTTATTATCATTCGTTACTTTATTAGCTTTATTTTGCATAAAAAATGTCAACTTTAAGTTCTGACATTAATACATCGTTTTTTATCGTCTTTTAAATGAACTCTGTTCTTAAAAATAAAAGAAAAAGTTGAAAATATGTTATAGTATATTTTTAATATTCTATCGTTAGAGCAAGCAAGACTATTACTATAGCAGTTTTCTTTCTCTTTTTACGTTTAACATTTTAAAAAACAGATACTTTTTAGTAAATATGTATGATTAATATTACATTTTATATATTAATATGGGCTTTTAACACAAGAAATTTAATGCTTCATAAAAAAAATCGTACTTTTTAGTCTACCATTAAACATAATAGCTGAAATGTCATTAATTGATGAGATTCAATGACATTTCGATATGGCTATGGGAATTAATATGAATATGAATTTAGAATAAAATCGAAAATTTTAAATTTAAAAAATTTATTTTTTATTTTTAAATTTTATTTTATTTATTTTTTTAAAATTAAAAAAAAAAAACATTTATCGAAAATTTGAAGATTTAAATTTAAAAAAAAATTGAATTTATTTAATAAAAAATTAAAATTTTTAAAGAAATTTTTTATAAAATTTAAATTTAATTAATTTTAATTTTATTGCTAAATGCTTTCTTACTTATAGCCTTCAAACATTAAGCACTGAAAATAGCTCATTCAATTCAAACGAACAAATTAATGAATTAACGCATACAATTTTGAACGAAATGGAAAATTTCCCAATTCTTACGACAGTCAAGGAAATTTATTTAGTTATTTATTTTAGCAATTGCAATTGATCCTTTTTTTTTTTTTTTTTTTTCTTTCTCATAAGCATTGTACTTGAGCCTGAAGACACAGAGGAAGGTTTTTCATTTGAATTCATCCCTAGGGAAATTTAGGATCTCATGAAACAATATAAGCACTATTAAAATTGAAAGAAGTTACTATGTTATTTTAGGGATTTTTTTTCCCTTGCACAGATTTGAACTAAATACCGAGCATTCTATCCCCATACATCATAGTTGAGTCACACCGTGAGATTGTAGGGACACTTTTTTCTAAAAGCATATCTATTTTTAGCTTTCTTTATTAAGATACCAGGGAATACAGATATAAACAAAGTCTCATAATTTTTGCAAAAATTTAAATAATAATTTTAAGTTTTTATTGATTTTGTTATTTTAAAAAAATATTCGGGGTACATATTAGTGACAGGTTAAAAAAGAGCCAACGGCCGTACCATACTGAATATACCGGTTCTCGTTAGATCACCGAAGTTAAGCATCATTGGGCGCGGTCAGTACTTGGGTGGGTGACCACCTGGGAACACTGCGTGCAGTTGGCAAATTTGGGACCTGAATGGCCGAGTGTCTAGCGCTCTGACGCTCGGTGCCACAGGTTTCGGGTTCGAATCCCGGCGGTGCCATGGATGTTTGTAGTGGTTCGGAATCCACTTTAAGCCGTAGGTCCCGGTCTCCTGTGACTGTAAGAGCGTCACGGAGCCAAAGTCAGGCTTCTACCTACGGGTGCTCCATCACAACAGAAGCTGCTTCCTTCCCCTTCAATCATGAGTCCATATGGGCTCGTGGGCTTGGCCAGCCAAGTGGGATAAGAAACAACAACAAACAAAACAGGTTAAAAAAAAATAATAATAACTGAACATGTAAAATTTTATCATTTATATAACTATCTAACTCCCTGGCACTACAATCCATCTTGAATTATGGCCGTCTGCCTACCAGATTCCGAAATAGGAGATGCTTTCTTTTTAAGGGACAGGTTATCAGATTGTCCTACGCCCAATACTCTACAGTCATATTAGACCGTGACCTACAGTTTAAAGTGGATTCAGCTAGTCACTCGGCCATCAAGTCACATCATTTAAATATAAAATCATTACTATTACAAAATTAGTAATACAGAAAGTTATATTAGCGCATATTGTCTTACAAAATAATCTTGTTGTTATTTGAAAGCAACATCATACATTTTATCACCGGGCACTTTTGTTTAAGGCTTTTAACAACTAAAACAGCAGCTATGCACACATACCCCAGGGGATGTCTGAAAGACCTGTTTCACTACATTCAGGCTTTGCCTCCACGATTTGAAATGAACATTCTGAAAGCTCAGCTAGTACTCTCCTTCTTTATCTCCTCGAACGCAAAAGAAAGACTTTCTGGCCTACGAATTTGTCACACTTAGCCGCTGACATAGTTTTCTTTTGGCTTCGTTTCCCGATTTTCGAATTCTCACTTTCGAAAAACCTAAAAAACTATTCAACAGGTTCGCCCGAATTCTGAAATCCTTTTAAGGTTTCACAAAAATACATTCTTCTTATTATTTTACAAACTATGTCTCATTTTTAGAGGTGCATTTCATGAAAATTTTAAAACATTTTTGCTAAACCAAGAGCGAAAGACATAGGATAGCTTAAGCTTTCGTGATGGCCGAGTGACTAGTGCTCTGGCTCTCGGTGCAATAGATTTCGAGTTCGAGTCCTGGCGGTGTCATGCATGTCTGTAGTGGTTCGGAATCCAATTTAAACAGTAGGTCCTGGTCGAATATGATACAGAGCTTTGGGCTTAGGAATGACAATCCTACCCCATAAAAAAAGAACATCTCCTGTTTCGGAATGTGCCAGTAGGCAGACGACCATGGTCCAAAATGGACAGTAGTGCCAGGGAGTTAGTTAGTTAATTAATGATTTATATAATTATATTTTCCTACATTTAATTATTAAGGTAAGAACACTTTCCACAAATGCATACTCGATTAAAATCTGAAAAACGGTTTCAAATTCTTTTACAGGGTGCAGCACACTCGAATACAGAATTGTTTTGAGTCCCACATTCTATGTGAAAATATGCTTATTATCAGACTGAACCGCAAAACGGATTAAAGCATTAACTCCGTTAATTTTTATTCAAGTGGTATAGTCTTCCTGCTAGTTCTTCTGCGGACAGCACATGAACTTTTTCTTTACGGGACATATACCATAGATCTGCAAGACATACAGACCAATAGCCTAGGTTTTGCGACAGTTGGACAATTTCTTGGAAAAGAATGGCATCCATATTTCAATTTCTTTTCGTCATCGACTTTAATAGAAATCATCATTAATGTTATTACATTTTTAGTAAGTTAGTAGGGTTAGTCTTTCCCATTCATCTAACATAATTCCAGATTTGGAAATCACACTTTGTGATTCCCCTGTGGATTCTGCTACTAGAGCTTGTGTTTGGCACCTTCTAAGTTACCAATATCACCCGAAGTTTTTGATACGATTAAAATAATACGTCTCTGTCATTTAGTAAGTTGAAAACTAAATTTCATTCGCCAACCTAAAAAAGTGATTTTCAATAGCATAAACAAAATTGTCATATACGTACGTTTGAAAAATATGAAAAATTTAAATTTGTTTCCATCATTTTCATTTTTTAAAAATTTCTATTATAAATTTATAGAAAACTTGCAAGTCCTTTAATTGTTTTGAGTAGTATATTTGTTATGATATAATCGATACAACGGTATCCATTACACAATAGAAAATCGCTATCAAAATGAATCACAAGACTTCTGTAATGTAATAATGCTTTCAGATTTAAATTAACATAATGCTCCGAAAGTAGATACAGAAAGTTTCCATGGTTACCTCACAATAATAGTTTGAAATATCAAATAATAACTTTACCCCAATTCAACTAGCTAGACACCTAGCAATGAAGAACATTAAAAATATGAAACCGGCACGAGCTTCCCCCCTCCCCTTCCCGTGTGTGTGAGCAAATTTACGTTTCAAACATATTAAAAATAATTTAGGTTCAAGTTGTAAAATCTTGACTGAAATTGAAATTAGAATTCTTTGACACGTTCGCTTTTTCTTGCTGTCTATGTATAAACTATTTTAATATGCAGGTTTAAATTTGTTAATTAAATAATTTTAGATATAGTTCGTTTAATAAACACTCATTTACATCAAGTGTCGATTCTTTAAAGACTTTTTTCTTTTTAAATTAGTTACAATTTTATTTTTAAATTGTTTTGAGAACATCAGGAAAAAAAAAAAAACCTTTCTGTTGTCTTTACATATTGTAAACTAGAAAAGTTTGTGGGGCCTGATGGCTGAGTGACTAGCTCTCTGGCGCTCAGTGCCACAGGTTTTCGGGTTCGAGTCCCAACGGTGCCATGAACATCTTGCTCTCTTGTTGTGGTTCGGAATCCACTTTAAACCGTAGGTCCCGGTCTAACATGATTGGATGATTGGAGAGCGTTAGGCGTAGGGCTGACAACCGGTAAAAAAGTCCACGTCACCGGACCAAGTTAGACTTCTACTTACGAGTGCTCGATCACAACAGAAGCTAACCGCCCTCCTTCCACGAGACCACATGGGTACTTGGACTTGCTCTAGATGTTGCTGTCTACCAAATGTCAGCGCTACGCCTAACGCTCTGCAGTCATGTTAAACCGGGACCTACTGCTTAAAGTGTATTCCGAACCACTACAAGCATCCATGGTATCATCGGGACTCGAATCCGAAATCCTGTGGTAACCAGCTCCAGAGATCTAGTCACTCGGCCATCAGGCCCAAGAAAGTTTTTTAGTTGACAATATGTAAAAACTATAAGCATGCTGATGCGTAATGAAATTCCGATTGCTATATAAACTCAACTTGTTAAGATAACCTAACAATCAATAACTAAATTCAATTAATTATTTTTAAGAATATTTTGAAAACTGACTTTTTTTTATCTTAACCTTGAATAACTGTCAACTTCAAAAAAATAAATAAATAAAAGCTCAAACTGTTGTTGCTGAAGTCCAACTTCGAACAAGATTTGCCATCAGATATCTTATCTCCGATACCATCGTACACGTTCTCTTCCGACGAACATAAACTGGACAAGAAACACAGATATTTTACATTTCACTGCAAAAGGGGCCCTACTCCGCCCCTAGTTGAAAAATAGCGGAAATCGTGTTGAATGGCGCCTTCAACGACCAGGCAGATGCCTCAGATAAAAATCAAACCTACCTGCCTGTGTGGTCCCCCTTGTCATGGAAGCCCACTTCGAACAGAGCGAATTCTTGGCGGGAAAAATTCCGTAACTACTTTTCCGAACATTCCATTTGCGTCGACAACAATGAAGAAAAACTTTTTTCTTTTTTTTTTTTTTACTGGCATTCTACTGGTCACGTACTACATTTAGTTATCTAATAGATGATAAGGTAGTGAAAAGAACAACTTTTTTTATTTGTCTGTGGACAATGTTTTAGAGATAAAAAAAAAAAAATGACTTAAAGAATTTTTTAAAAATGGGTAATTCCAAAAGAATTTCTTTTCTCAGTAGATCGGAAAATTTGTAGATGGTATCGAAAAAAGAAAAAAGGAAAAGAAAATTATTGAGCAAAGAAAAATGACAAATTGATGGGTTTTTTTTCATTTAGTGTTTAGTAAACCGCGATGTAAAGAATAATTTATCGCTAAATACACTTTTTATATTTCAGAAGGATTAAAATTTATTTCAGAGTCTATTCAAAAATTGAAATCAATTAATGTTATCTACTTGTGTTTGATAGTAGTGTCATCACATAACAATAACAATATAAATTTAAGACCCAATATTTGTCGAACATTTCCCATTGTTTAAGAATTCATTCTATGGAATTCATCCATTTTATTTTACAAATTTTTACATTACCTTAAAGCAAATCCCTTTACAGTCAGAGTAATTTATCTCTTAACATTATGTCAGTTGTCCGATATGCTCAATAAAATAAAATCATACGAAATCTAGGTTACTATCTCAAATTTAGCATCATTGTATCTGTAAGTATGGACTTTTTATTAAGATTTTTAAATTGCTTAAAATTACCGATATTGTTCCGCATTCCTTTAATAAGCTGCAAAAGTTAATCCCTTTATTATATTATTTATAATTATTTGTATACTAATAAGTTAATTAGGAGTGACTAGCGCTCTGGCGCTCGGTGCCATAGGCGTCCCGGCGGTACCATGAATGTTTAGAATGGTTCGGAATCCACGTTAAACTATAGGTCCCGGTCTAATATGACCGATATATATATATATCATCTAATATGACTTCGTTGGGTGTACGTCTGACAATCCTACCCCGTAAAAAGAAAGCATCTCCTGTCTCGAAATCTGCCTGTAAGAGGACGGCCTTGGCTCACCATGGGCTGTTGCGCTAATGAAGTAGAAGTTAATCGCTATTGCGCGGGGTGCCCAATTTTCGGGTTTGTGTCCCGATGGTGCCATGGATGTTTGTAGTGGTTCGGATTCCACTTTAAACCGTAGGTCTCGATCTAATATTAAAGTAGTAGGGCTGATAACCTTATCCTGTAAAAAGAAAGCTAAGGAAGTCTACCAGCAGTGCTGATGGCCTTGGCCCAGATTGGGGGCTGTTGAGTCAATGAAGAAGAAATTAATTTATTAAACAGAAAATAAAATATTTTGCTTAAAATTCGTTTATTTCGCATATAAGATAACTTAATATAAAAACATGATGTATGAGTTATTTAAAACCTAGAATTGAATGTCTTTTAACAGCTTTGAATGCATTAAAATAAGGGGATATTACATAAATTTTTTCGTATTAATTTTACATTATCATCGACATCTTCATCATTGGACCAACAGCTCCATAGTGGGCCAAGGCCATTCTGCCTACTGACAGATTTCAAGAAAGGAGATGTTTTTCTTTTTACTGAATAGGGTTGTCAGCCATATGAGACCGCTCTTCAGCCATATAAGACCGGGACCTACGGTTTAAAGTGGATTCCGAAGCAATACAAACATCCAGGGCACAGCCAGGACTCGAAACAAAAAACCTGTGGCATCGAGCGCCAGAGCACTAATCACTCGACCATCAGTCCCCAATATTTTACATTATAATCTATTTTTATTAAAATTGAATAATAAAAATTTTATCAACTCTTAAAAGTAAAGCTCTGACACGGCGTACCTAAAGAGAAAGTTGACCGTTTTATAGTATAGACATGTATTATTAAAATATAATTCAAAGTGAATATTCTCTATGGAAAGAGAAAGGGATATTATCAATAAAGCATAATTTTATGAACGTTAAAATTTTTTGTAAAGAATGTGCTTTTTGGTCTTTTTCTGTTGCCATCTCAGAAAGTTTTCCAATGATAAAAATTATAAATAAAGAATAAAATATTTTAAGTGGTATACAACATTATTTTCGCAAGTCTTCAACACTATTTCAAACAAAATCCTATATGCGCTTCTGGTATATTGGTATCGTCAATCAGCGACATCTAGTCGATCCCACTGAACAACAAATAGTGACTCATCAATGGGGAGGTAGCCTTAGGAAAAATCAATCACCTAAACGAAGGATAAAATAGATTAAAATCTGTACTGTACTGTTCGTAAAAGGAGGTAATAAATGTGAAACTAATAGGGTTTCTTGCGATAAGTTCCCGATATTTTAGGGGTAGATTACTTTACAGTGGGGATGCAACTTCATTTTGACTATCTATGTTTTAGTGCCGCTTAATAGTAGGACTGGACCTTCGGGGGTTTATCGAACACCGGAAAGACGATAAATTAATCAATTGTTAATGTCTAATCAAAGCGAAAGATTTGCTACTGTATTAGACAAATGTCTGTTTTTATGTAAAAGTGATTCAAGAAACCCATAATTTTATTTTTACACACACACAAAAATCAACTTTTAAGAAATATAATAGTACTAGCAGAAACTTTTTTCCCTTTTTGGCGTGTGCAAGTAAGAAGGGAAGTATACCGATCTTCATTTTTTAAAAGTAATTTTTAAAACACCACTGCAATATTGTTCTGTTTAAAATACAATTAAATTATGATGAAATGCATAGAAAGAAATAGACCAAATTAATGATATTTTTATTTAGATATTTATACTGCCTGTAATATTTTGAGGTGGAAGAAAGAATTTTTTTTTTTTTTGCTTACTTGCTTGCTTTATGGAGAGTCTTTTCACTTTCACTTTTATTTTCACTTCAAAGATAGGAAAATGCATTTTTTTTATCTGTAATATTTATTCTGCATTTTTTTTTTTTTTTTTTTTTTTTTTTTTTGTAAAAGCAAATTAATTCAATCCCGATTCGTAGCCCAGTGATAGCGTGTTCGAACTCGCGAGTACCGTAATACTACTTTCATTCAACAGTTGATGATCTTGTCAGCATATGTAAACATCTCACATCAACAGTAAAGCTGATCGGTAAGAGTTTTCTGGGTTTGTCATAAGACACGTAAATGCGGGACAGTTACCCCTGAAAATCCTTTAGACAGGCAATATCCTCTTTTCATCGCTTATTGCTGAGCTATCCATTTCATATCTGTTGAATACAATATCCATCGATATATCTATATATATATGTGAGTGTGTGTGTGTGTGTGTGTGTGTGTGCGTGCGTGTGTGTCCAGATTATATATATATATATACGTTTACATATCGATTATAATTCGAGCAATAGTTTAGCAATAGCATGATAATGAATAACTGTGTGTTTAAGATAATAATTCAGATGCCAATGTTTCAGATTGAAAATGCTGGTATTTCAGTAATCCGCTTAATGATACTATAATAGCATTTATCTCCATCCTAGCAATAAGAAGGAACGAAGGATGAGTTCTGGTCCTGTTGCGATCGCTTTAGTTACTGATTTAAAAAACGATTAACAAATGGATATCGACAAAACACATCAAATGCTGTTCCTGATTAGAGATTTTCCTTAGATATTTTTTCTCTACATCAGGGGTCTCCAAACTACGGCCCGAGGGCCAAATCCGGCCCCCCAGTGTCATCCATCCGGCCCGCGACAGCGAATAGCTTATTGTTGCTGTTATAAGTTGGATAATAAAAAAAAAACAGAATGATAAGACCTCGGTTTTATTGACTAGCTAGGTAAAACTTAATGGCAAGCATAATACGCGGAAAATTTAACTTAAGCATAACAACTAACACATAATTTAAATGAATCCCACTAACGTTATAAACTAGTGAACCCGTGGTAGTATCGCATCGTAAGAGTAAAGAGTATCGCATATGTATGCATATCGATGTTTGGAATGTATATATCCTGAATCCAACCTATGATTTTTATCCTGGAAATCCCTCAGGAAAGGGAAAGCTAAATTAACGCGAATGAAACTGTGGGGTATCCACTTGTAAAAAAAATACTAATGAGATTTATATAATTATGTAGATAATGGAAGAAAAATTAAAACAGTTTTGGCCCTTGGTACTTACTGAAGTAAGCAGTATGGCCCTAAGGATGGAAAGTTCGGAGACCCCCTGCTCTACATTATAAAAAGCAAGCATTCTAATGAAGAAAAAATTCCTAACAAACATCTATTCTATGAGAATAATTAAAGATTTATTGAAAGCGACCAGATACTCAAAGAAGTGATCACCATTAATTAGCATGCAAGTCATTAATGATGCTTTGATTTTCACAATTTCTATAAATAGCGAATATCTTTGAATCATTGGAGTACATTTAAGATAATTTTATGGGACAGATCATTATCTTTCATTGAATTTGTTGGTAGCCTAACTCTTTACGTGTTAAACAAATCACAAGTTTAAAGATTGAAAAAAATTGACATCGAAGTTGACCTTTAAACCAATCATGCTGAAAGGGTTCGTAATTACGTATTAGGTTTCAAAGTTCTTTTTTTTTTTTTTTTCCTTGGATTTAGAAATTTAAAACGATTACTAGATTTATTTAGCAACCACTTTTGATTTTATCCAAAAAAGAATATTATTTTATAACTTGTATTGGTGTAAAACTGTTTTCCCTGTGCTTTCTAAAGTGATTATGAATGCATTTATTCATGTTTTACAATAACAATAGAAGACATTTCATTGTGGAAATAAGAAATTGTTTTTTATTTCGTTTTTTGACATCCTTGCGAGCTAATATTGCTCATGGCGCCATCTGTTAACAATAAAGCGATTGAACATTAAGAGCAGTTAATATTTCATAATAACTATAGAAATTGACTTCGAAGTTGACCTTTAAACCAATCATGTTGAAAGGGTTCGTAATTACGTATTAGGTTTCAAAGTTTTTTTTTTTTTTTTTTTTTTTCTTTCTTGGATTTAGAAATTTAAAACGATTACTAGATTTATTTAGCAACCACTTTTGATTTTATCCAAAAAAGAATATTATTTTATAACTTGTATTGGTGTAAAACTGTTTTCCCTGTGCTTTCTAAAGTGATTATGAATGCATTTATTCACGTTTTACAATAACAATAGAAGACATTTCATTGTGGAAATAAGAAATTGTTTTTTATTTCGTTTTTTGACATCCTTGCGAGCTAATATTGCTCATGGCGCCATCTGTTAACAATAAAGCGATTGAACATTAAGAGCAGTTAATATTTCATAATAAGTATAGAAATTGACTTCGAAGTTGACCTTTAAACCAATCATGTTGAAAGGGTTCGTAATTACGTATTAGGTTTCAAAGTTTTTTTTTTTTCTTGGATTTAGAAATTTAAAACGGTTACTAGATTTATTTAGCAACCACTTTTGATTTTATCCAAAAAAGAATATTATTTTATAACTTGTATTGGTGTAAAACTGTTTTCCCTGTGCTTTCTAAAGTGATTATGAATGCATTTATTCACGTTTTACAATAACAATAGAAGACATTTCATTGTGGAAATAAGAAATTGTTTTTTATTTCGTTTTTTGACATCCTTGCGAGCTAATATTGCTCATGGCGCCATCTGTTAACAATAAAGCGATTGAACATTAAGAGCAGTTAATATTTCATAATAACTATAGAAATTGACTTCGAAGTTGACCTTTAAACCAATCATGTTGAAAGGGTTCGTAATTACGTATTAGGTTTCAAAGTTTTTTTTTTTTTTTTCTTTCTTGGATTTAGAAATTTAAAACGGTTACTAGATTTATTTAGCAACCACTTTTGATTTTATCCAAAAAAGAATTTGGAACAAAACGAACACATAGCATACAAAATGATGAGAGTCCGTAAAATTAATTTCAATTTAACAATTAAAGTTTAATAAAGACAATTTATTAAATTTTTATCATTGGTAAAAAAAAAAACATTTAGAAAAAAACAAATGATTACAACGATTTAAAATTCATAAACTTCTTTGGACAATTATATATTTGCGATTAAAAAATTTTTTGATGACATTAACAAATAAAAAAAATAGGAGCAATTTGAGTACCGCAAATTCAGAATTGATTGTAGGTTTCTATAAAAACCGAATCAAATAATAAAATAATAGTTAATCAAAATAATGGCACGACCAGTGTACTTTTAATTTTCTTTCTTCATAAAAATCTGTAATAAGTGTAATAAAAACTACATATTCTTATAATAATTGGTATATACGCAAATAACATTCTATACATCAATATTAATTTTAGATTTGATAAATTTATACATTCCTAGTTTAATTTATAATTATGTTTTTATTCGAATCCTTATTCACAGTTGAATGCCAATCATCGTGGAGTTTTCAGAATGATTTAGTTACATTTTAGTATAAGGATATCTATATATATATACACTTCAGGGGTTTTATTATGTTAAAATAACAATTTAAAATAACTTTTTTAATTTTTCTTCATTTAATTTTGAATATGTTTGTACTGTGTTTGAAATTCAAAGATAGCATATTATTTTATAACTTGTATTGGTGTAAAACTGTTTTCCCTGTGCTTCCTAAAGTGATTACGAATGCATTTATTCATGCTTTACAATAACAATAGAAGACATTTCATTGTGGAAATAAGGTAAGAAGGTAGAAATTGTTTTTTATTTCGTTTTTTGACATCCTTGCGAGCTAATATTGCTCATGGCGCCATCTGTTAACAATAAAGCGCTTGAACATTAAGAGCAGTTAATATTTCGTAATGAGTAAATACGATAGGTAAAATTGCCTTTTTATAACGGAACTCTTACTCAAAACGATGAGATAACTGAACATTTTCTTTTACAATATATATTTTTCACAATGAAGAAAGGAGTTTCCATAGAAAAATTAAAATTATACTTTTATATTTAGAGAATAAGTTTAAAAGTGTAATCTTTACAATATTTTTATTTATGACTTCTATCAAGAATCCCACAATAATTGAATCCAATATTTTTTTAAATAATGGTTTAATAAATGTAACTTTACTCATGAAATCAAACTATTAATTATTTTTACCCATAAGATATATGGGTATTGTTTTGAGGCGAGCGGAGCTGTGGTGTCCTTGAACACTTTTAATGCTTCTTATTAGTTTATTTAAATTTCTTTCACGAGCTTTTTATGCATAATATTTTTAATTTCTTTCACCAGTTAATAACTATATAATTAAATAATTAAAAGAATTAATTGACTGAGTCAATATACAGAAGTCAATATAAATTTAGTCAATATAAATTTAGAAGTTAATGTCAGAACAAAACGATTAACAGCAATCTTAAACGAACAAAGAAAGAAAAAGTATCAGTAAATTATATTCAGGCAATAAATTATGTTCATCAAGTATCGTTCAAGGCAAGAAAAAATAAAACTATAGAATTCTAAACGATTTTATAAAATTACTGGAAAGTAATTTAAATAAACCAACAAGAATAGCTTGTGAAAGAAATTAATTAATTAAATAAACCAATAAGAAACGTTGAAAGTGGTCCAGGGCATCACTAACCCATTCTACCCAAAAACAATATATTATATTTATATATCACCCTTATATTTTATGGGTAATAATACCCATATATTACCATATATTTTATGGGTAATAATATAAAATTGTTCTGAAAGATCGTCTGGTGTAAACAAAGTCATTTTAATTTCAAAGTGAAAATGAGAGTTTCGAGAACAAAAAATCGTTTCAAATTCTATAGTTTATATTTTTTAAGATTACTGTTATGCGTTTTGTACTTATTAAATTCTAAATTTTATGAGATATCTGTATATCGACCCAACTAATTAAATTTTTTTTGTTATATTTCTTTGTAACAATATATGATAAATATAAAAAGTCATATAACACATATGAATAATATTTATAACATCATAAATAAATATGCAGAATAAAATTTACGAAAATAAAACACAAACTACTAGAATGTAATTACATATTAAAAGAATTAATTGTTTAAAAATTATTCATAAGCCTAGAATTATTTTAATTCGAATGATTATTGTACACTAACTTCAAAAAATATTCATTGGAAAAAAAAAATATCATAAAAATTTTAAATCTATGAATTTTGCAATTGATATTCTTAAAATGTTTCAATGTTGACTTTAGAAATGAGACATTATTAACAAATTTCATTAAACTTTCTTATAAATATTTTTGTCAGTCTTATTTAAAAAAAAAAATAATAAATAAATAAAATAAAATAAAAGAAGGGCCTGAATGGCCGAGTGGCTAGCGCTCTGGCGCTCGGTACCACAGGTATCGGGTTCGAATCCCGGCGGTGCCATGGATGTTTGTATATGCAACAAATTTCATTTGAGAAGCCATATAAAAATCTATATTTTTTTTTTATTCTTTAGCTTCAGTATCGACAATTGTAAAATATTAATTACTTAAAATAAATTTATCATTGCTAATAACATGTCCTTTATTGCACTTCATGCTCACAAAGTTTAATATTGACTTCAGACTAATAATTTATGTAAAATTTATACTAAAATAAATATAACAATTTGATCGATCAAATAAATTTGTTTTAAAGTTTTAGAGATACTACTGTGTCCAAAAAGTAAGACCAGTTTTCAATTTAAATTTCCCGGGCATATGATATTTCAATTCTTTTTTCTTTTTTAGGTTGTTGGCACTGTCTTAGACATCTGAGTGAAATTTTACGTCAAAATATTCATTAGTGTTTCACGCTTGGCTTTGTGAGATGCAAAAACTGATTCCGGCAATTTTTGAAATGTCTCGTCAATCGACTCAAAAGGGTGTCCCCGGAGTGGCCTTTTGAGTTTAGGGAATAGCCAGAAGTAGCACGATACTAAATTCAGTGAATACGGTGGTTGTGGAACGATATGGGTTTCATTTTTGGCGAAAAAGTCACGAAGAATCAATGCAGTGTGAGCTGGCGCATTCAGTGTTTTAGGTAACAATTAAGATTTGATGCGTTTGAAGCCCAAAACATCTTTTAAATGGAATTTTTAAATTCCATCATCATCAGCAGGGTGTCTAATTGTAAATCGACTGTTTGCAAGCACCAAATCTTTAATTTTTTGGACGGGAGCTTCGTCGGTTGAGGTTGAGGGTCGACCAGAGGGCTCTTCGTCTTCAACGAGCTCTCTGCCTTCTTTGAGCTGTTTTTACCACTTCTAAACATTTCTTTCCAATATAGGAATGCTCACCGAATACCTTCTGCAACATTCTATACGTTTCGGGCAAACAAAATTTAATGCAAGGTTTTTGCTCAATTAATTCAGACATTTCAAAAATCGCCGGAATCAGTTTTAGTATCTCACAAAGCCAAGCGTAACTCAAACACTAATGAATATTTTAACGTAAAATTTGACACAGATGTTTAGGACAGCGATAAAAATCTAAAAAAAGAAGAACAAAATTAAATACCATATGTCGGAAATTTAAAATTATTATTTTTGGACACAGTAGTATGAAATTCGTGAAACATATATAAAATTGCTGGAACGGTTTTGATTTGTCTTGTCTTGTATTGTAAGTTTGAAATTGAGGCTATTGATTTGCATATAAGGCCAACAAATAAGTAAATAGATTCAAACCAAAATCAATTCAAAAACACAGATTATAAATGGCCTAGCAAGTTGTAATCGGTATCGATGGCTGGCTTGAATGATTATCATAATATGCCCATTTCATATTATTAGATTTTAATAAAAAAAATACCTAATGTTCTATTATTGTAATAGAGCTTCAACTTTTTGTAAATGAGAAAAATTGAAATCTTGGTTTTTTATTTCAGAAATAAATGATAAATAAGGCCGAA
Organism: Caerostris darwini; assembly: GCA_021605075.1. Taxonomy (NCBI): domain Eukaryota; kingdom Metazoa; phylum Arthropoda; class Arachnida; order Araneae; family Araneidae; genus Caerostris; species Caerostris darwini. Next base: position 226,192 of record BPLQ01008056.1, on the reverse strand, counting down.
ATGTGTTGAAATCATTTCTTATTTACAGATGAAAACAAATTTAACATTTTTGGTTAAAGTAGACGTATTATTTTACGTAGAAGAAAAATTAGGAATATGATTCTGAGAACTTAGCTGGAACAATAAAGCAAGGAGGCGATCGTCGATGTGATTGATCTCTCCGATTCTGATTTCATAATCAAAAGCATTTCAAAGTTATCATTTTTTTTTTTTTTTTTTTTTTTTTTCATTTCCTTTTTTTCAATAACGACAAAAAAAAGATAGAATAAAAACATAAGTTCAGGAAAATGTGAAAGTGTTTTAATGTGAAAGTTCTGATAATATTATTGAAATCATTGTTCGATTACAGTGAGAGGCTTTGTTCGAAATCAGTGATATCATGCAAAACTATTGATATGAGAATTTTAAGAATAAAAAGAAGTGAAGTGACCAATTTTAAAATTGTAAACAAAACGATTAAATATCTTTTGGGTTGAACTGGCCGGATCTCTTCGGGAAATCTAAATGTCATCTTATCTGATGTGTAATGAAAAAGTTTTTGCGTAAATCATTATTTTGTTACGTAATCGAGTAAACGTTGGTTCGCATGGCGAATAATGCTTTACTCAGAAGTCTTTCAGAATCATTTCTTACAATTGTCACTAAGAATTGGTTTCGTTGCTATAGCATTGTTAGTTATTATTCATTTCATTTGAAAACCTAGAAAGAAGATTTCGCGAATCATCTATACGGTAAAATGTCTTTAAATATATAACATCCAAGATAAATATATTGTCAGTATGTCGAGTTAATCATTTATATTTTAATATATCGTGATAATTTTTAACTTCATCTCATGTATTTAAATACTGTTAATTTTCGCATGTGCTATTATTTATATTTTTTCTTTTTCTTTTTGAATTTTAGCTTCAAAAAAAGGTATTTATGCATTTTGCTTTTGTGAATAAAATGTAATGAACATCTACATTTTATTGAGAGTTCTTTTTGTTCTTGTGTATAGGATCATTGCTTTAACTCATTAATTTCGAAGCACTGTCTATAATTTTAAAAAATATATATATAAAAAAAAAAACCTAACACTTGTTAAATTTTGAACTTTCTAACCAATATTAAATGCATTTTATTTTTTTTTTGTTTTAAGATTTCTTGGGATTTATTGAAGCTTTATTTTAAAAATACAATATTACCTAATCAAAATCATTGTTGAAAAATCATTCTTTAATATATTACATTTAAAATTCCTAAAAATAGCAGTTTGTCCTGCATAATGTTCTTTCTAGGTAAAATAAAATATCATTATAGAATTTGTCTTTAAAATATTTTATTTAAATTATACATTTTTTTTTTTTTTTTTTTGACATTTCATGTTACCATTTACCTGCATAGATTAAATTACATTTTATGGCTTCTCCATGAAACTAAGAGGGAAACTAGTGTTATTTAATTTATTTATTTCATTTTTATGTTTTAAATTTAAGCCTCAGAGTAAAATTAATTATTTGAAAACAGGGACATTAAAAATAAAATTATTATTTTTTCTCTAATCTTGATTAAACTGAACTTTTCTTATAGGACTTAATGTTTTTTTATCATGTTTCTCATGGTTGAAATTTTTAAAATAATTTTAATTATTCAAAGAGAATTCTAATTTATAAAAAATATAGCATGTACTTTGTCTCATTGTTTGGACATTTGGTTTTCAGAGGTGACGGAAACAATTTGAACCTATTGTTTTCTTTCTCGTCTGGACATGAATGGATACATTGATTTTGTAAATCAAAAAATCCTACAAGGAGAATATAAATCATTCAGCTGCTTTATTTGAAGATGCTCATTTCAAATTGTTGGGACACATTGTGTAGTACAGCAGGCTTCGTAATGCATGCGGGCTAATTTTAAATCTGCTCTATGAAAGTCTTTTCAGTAGTGAAACTTCAAATTTACAATCCACTATTTAGAAACAGTATTTATCTTGTAGCATTAAGATTGTTAAAAATTTAATTTATGACTTTGAAACTTTGGTAGTGGTTCAGTATAATTAAAATTGGCTGTTTTGTTTGTGTTGACTTAATTTACCCCCCAGCATTTATTTTGGCAGAAAAAAATTAAAAACATTTTTCTGTGAAATAAAAGATTTATATGCATTGTTTTTCGTCTTGATTTATTCAAAAAATTGCTGAATAAATATAAATAGTTGAATGTTCAGCAGTTTTAATAAGAATTTCAAATTTATCAATAAAAGAGGATGAAGCTTATTTCATTTTTTCAAACGACATATGCTACTTTGTTTGAATGCGTACATAAAAATAGGCATAAGTTGCATTATACTTTGTGAAAACTAGGTTCTGTGGATGCATTTTAAAAAATTATGAAGATTAATTAAAGGTAACAGTTATTCAAAATGGAAGTTGGCTCAAAAGTAGTAAAATACTTTTTATTACAGCTTTGAGGCTTCTTTATTGTTAGTGTGTAGAGTTGATATTAGTTAAATGGTGTCAAAAATAATAAAAGGCCAAGGTAATTGCAGTTAGGAATAATTATTTAAAAACATAGCTATTGAATCCTTGATTTTACATCTAAAACTAGCAGATTGAATTTTCTCATTGCAATCAATTTTTGGAGGAATATGCTGAAAACAAAACATTGCTATTTTTCAAAGTTTCAAAAAGATCAGCTTGTAACTACTAAATTTTATACTATATTAAATGTCATAGTAGGATCAGTATTTTATTCAGATACTTAGAGTGCATTATGGTAGAGAATTAGAAATTGGTGATTTTGATCATTTCAAAGTAAACCATTGATTTTCATAGATCTAGAAACAAAAGCAGTTGGAAAAACAAATGTAGGAATCAGCATAATAAAGTACATCTAGGCAGCATTAATATGCCTATTTTGACAAGTTTATATGATGAAATGTTCAGTCGGGCATTGATTATTTTCTGAGAATTTTGTCCAAAATTTTGAAGATAAGGCTTTTTAAAAATTCAAAGATAGTGTAGATTTCATAATATTTTTGTTATGCATTTATGTTTCATTTTGATATTTATTTCTGTTCCCAGCATACTTTCATAAAATAAATCAAACATTTAATACATGTTTGTATTAATTGTATCATAATAAAATTGTAGCATTAATTTTTTTTTTTCTTTGTGAAAATTGTTTCTTATATTTGTTTAACAGTAATTCATAGCTTTAAAAAAATATATATATAATTAACCAGCAGTTAGGTTTATTTATAATGAAAGTAATGAAACTTATTTACAAAACTGGAAAATATTATAATTTAAAAGTAGGACAGAATATTATGTGTATTTTGATCATTAGAAGATCTTAACTTTGTAGTTGGGAAGGAATATTACAGACATCACTATTTACTATATCAAAAATTACTATTTGCTGGCCAGTTTAAAATTTAGCAGTAAATGGTTTTGTAAATATTTCTTTCTTTTTGAAAAGAAAAAAAAAAAAAATTTTGAAATTTCTTAAGTATTCAATTGTGTTTCAGATGGATGCATTTAAAAAAAGCTGTGTTCATATTAAGAATCATGATTATGTGGAAGAAATTGTATCCCAATTAATCAAAGGAGGTGCATCAAAATTACAGGTAAATTAAATTGCATTTAATTAAAAAATGTACAGAAAATTACATTCTGTTTGAAATTGTATTAATTAACAAGGTCCTTTACTACGATTGAATTTACTCTATGAAAGATTAATCTATTCATGTATGTTTTCATCATTTGTTTGAAAATGCTTTAATGAAGTTTGAAAAATGGCAGATTTTTGCCATAAAAAATTAAGTTGAGATAAAAAATATCTTCACATTTTTTTTCTGAGGTTAAAACCTTTTGTATAAATTTTAATCAAAATTTTTCTTGCCACAATTTGTTAAAAAGAATTATTTATTCTGTTTGTCTTAAAGTATTTAAATTATTTATCATTATTAGAGTTAAATATAAATATTTTCTTAAATTTTTAGCTTTCTTATTGTTTTATATATATATATATATAGTTTTCTTTTCATATACCTTAGTTTGTTTCAAAATAAATTTACAATAATATCTTAATTTTTTTTTTTGTAAATCTTTAATTTGCTTTTGTTTTACAAAGCAAACTATATTTCAATTTAACAAAGATTTGGGTTTAGAAACTTGCAATTATAATTAAATTTTTGAATAAACTTAAAATATAAAGTAAATTTTTATTTATGAATATTAAATGACCTGTTAATAAATTTTATACATAAATTAAAAAAAATTTTTAATTTTCAAACAAAGTTAACACAATTTAATTTTTTAACAAATTTTTTTTAAATCCTCATGGCGAAAAATACAATAACTATATGTGTGTAATACACACATAATATAAGCAAAAATAAAATAAATAAATATATTCTATGCATGAATCAACTACTTTTATTACTACTATTACTTCAACTTTTTATGTTACTTAAAATTTATAGATTTCATAAACTGTCTTTGTTCTTTTAATTAAATTTACCTTTATTTTTTATAGATTATATCTGATTTTGATCACACCTTATCAAGAGTGCACAAGAATGGTGAACAATGTTCTACCAGTTATGGTATAGCCATTTATTTTAGATATAATTAATTTAAATATATGTTAATTCATTGTATTCAATGTATTATTTGAGCCTATATCAAATAAAAAGATAAAAGTGATATCAATAAATGGGACATTAAAATGAAAGCAGTTTATTAAAAAAAAAATATATTTTAGATGCTTCACTAAGAAGAAAACTTTGAAGAAAGATTTTTTCCCTAAAAAGCAAAAAGGAGGCTTGTAAAAAAAAAAATAAGATAGTGTTATTTAATTTTATCTATTTTATTTATTTATCATTTATTTTTGAAAAACTATATATATTTTTAATAATGTATCACAAGTAATGATGACTTTAAAGAAAGAAAAAATGTGCTACACTAAATTTCTTTTGTTTTTCCTTGTTTATTAAATATCCTGAAATTAATAAGAAAATATATTTTGAACAAAAACTACTTTTTGTATGAAATCAATTACACACTTAAAGAAAGAAATTGTACTATTCAAAATGCAACTTTTTAAAATTCCAGTAGTCACCCATTTTATTGTACATATGGGATAACTCTATAATTTTTAAAAAAGAAAAATCACGTTTTATGTTTATTCTTTGTAACTTCACATATATAATCAGAATCTACTTACTAGTAATAAAAATATGTTAGGTTACTTAATAATAAAATATTAATTTTTTTTACATTACATAATGTTGATATTAATTGATATGAATATTAAAATTATCAAACAAAACTATTTTTGATAAATTGCAAGTTCGTTATTTTCATGAATGTAAAATGCTGTGATAAAAGAAATCGTGAAGCAAACTATAAAAAATAAATGTATAATTTGTTTTATTTAAAGTGATAATTACATTTACATTTATTTGTTTATTTTATTTTGCATTACAAATGTTAAAATTACCACTATTTGTGAATTCATGAATGAAATTTTATGCATTAATTTTTCGAAATTTATTATATTTAAAAGACGCGTTTCTTAAAATTTGAATTTTCTAAAAATTTTGATATAGTAATGCATTTATATAAAATGCTTTTTAAGATCATGCTAAGTGGAATATTATTATAATTTTATTCTATAAATAGGTGATTTATTGTTTCTTTTCCTTTTGTTAAAGAAACTTACTTTAATTTTTAGGAATTCTTGAATCATCACCATTAATAACTGAAGAGTATAAAAATCAGGTTAGCAAATCATTTTCTATTTATTAATTAGAAAAGTTTTAAGTGATGTAAAATTAAGTCTTAAGTAAGATGTAAAATTTTTATTAAAATTAATGTAAAATTATCATTAAAATAAAGACTAAATTTATACTAAATATTTGCTGCAATATCAAACATTATTTACCAACTATATATAAAATTATGTAAATGATATATACTTATTAATCTTAATCTTAAATTTATGCAAAAAACAAAATGTTGTTAACAATTTATTGCAAAATTATGTATACATTAATTTATATGTGCTTTTTCGTTATCCTTGTTTTATTTATTTATTATTCTAAAATATTAATTTCCATCTTCTGAATTTTTTTTAATTCCTTAGACTATGACTTTATTTAAACATTATCATCCTATTGAAGTTGATCCACATCTCACAAAAGCAGAAAAGATTCCTTATATGATTGAATGGTAAAATATTTTTCTTTATGTTTTTAAACAATTATTTTACAATCGCTTATAATTTTGCATAAAATTTTCAGTATTTTCCTAATATATATTTATGGTTGTTGAATTATTATAGAGATTATATACACAGGTTTGACGGTCCAAATTCACTTGGGTATGGGTAAATATGCATGTGGATATACATGTTAATCTGTATTTTTTTTTTTTTCAGTTAGAATGATTGAGTGTGTGCTTTCAGCTAAAATGCATATTTACTTACCGTATGTGAACATTTATGTGTGTGTATACATATATATGCAGATATTAAATGTATGCCTACAAGTTTGTGAATGAGTGTATGTATATCTGTGCGTACATATGTGTATAAATTTGTGTCATTAAATGTGGATATTTATGCATGCAAATTTGTGTATGATTATCTGTAGATATTTATGTTTGTGTGTGTGTATGTATGTCTCTGACCACACATGTATTTATGTTTGTGTGTGAATAGTATCTGTGTTTTATTCATTGCATATATGTTCTTGTACATAAGTATATGCATGCATGTATGGATATATGCACATACATAAATTCACACATACACGCATTCTCATCTGCTACATCTGCATTGTTTCGTAAGTTTGCACAAAAGTATTTTTGTTTGCTAATAGTATGTGAGTGAGTGTGTGCATACATATACACTCACTCACATACTACTAGCAAACAAAAATACTTTTGTGAAAACGTGCAAGTATGAATATCCACAAACAATCACATACTCAAATTTCCACACAAGCAAATGCACTTATATTTACATTCACATACATATGCATAAACTTATATGCATATATATATATATGCACACACATGAATAAACCTTCTCATACATGTGCACATACACACATATGTAAATATGCATTGTTGTGGAGAGTACACACATAATCCTGCTTACTGTAAAAAAATACAAATGTATACATTTAAGCTTACATGTTTACCCAAACCAGTACATCTCTTCTCATAGAGAAATGCATATTTAGACATTCATATGCATATGTGTCTTTATGAATATACATAATACAATTTATAACCTATAAATAAAATCCTAATTTTAAGAAGAATGAATTTATTTTGGAATAAAATGAAGTTGATTTCAAAAAGGTGAATTTGGATTGCCAAACCTGTAACACGTAATTAAATTTTCAGTAGAAAAGCAAATTTTGCTTACAATTGTAAAATCTATTTCAGAGTACCTATGCAGTTTTTAAGCAATCAAACCTGTACATAATAATTATTAACATTAAATGCAAAACATAATTTCAAAATTATGTTTTGTATTCATAGACTTTTCAAAATTAAATAACAGTTAATATAAAAGAATTAGATTAAATGATGTTTTTCTGTTCATTGTATTTTTATCAAGTACTTAAAGAACAGGATTTATATTTGCAATTCAGTATTTTAAAATAAATTTAGTTTTTTTTATTCTTTTCATTAAAAGAAAAATGAATATAATATTTTTATCGTAACTTTAAAATAACATAAATACTTTTTCTTTTCTTTGTAGTTTATACCAGAGGTATCTAATTTTTTACTTCCTTGGGATGCATTTGGAAGGGTGGCATATTTTGTGCCACTTATTAAGTACATTAATTGAATGATCATTATTAAGCTGAAAAAGTTAATAAAATTTCAATTTAAAATATCCATAAATAAAAATACTGTGGCATAATAATTTTTGATTTATATTTCAGCAAACTTTTTTTTTAAATCACTAAACAGATCAAGAAGTTTTAATCACTGAAATTAAAAAATAAAAATAGGAATATTATTTGTTTTTAAATAAAATAACAACTTTGTTAATCTCATTGTTATTTAAGTAAAACTTTGAACTAAAAAATAAATTCAAAGAAATAAATATTGTAAGAAAATTTACAATTTTATGTGACACCAACTACATTTCTAATAATGTTATGATAGTCATGACTTATCCTAAATATAAAATGTACTAATTTTCATTTATATATATTATAAAAATAAAATAGATTTGAATTTATATTTTTTGTGTTTTGTTACCATGATAATAAAATTTGCTAATATCAATTGAGTATTTTTCCTGAAGTTTAAAAGAGTGCCTTTTTACCAATAAAAATTATTTTTTAAAAATTGTAGATTTATTTATTTTAAAATTTTTGTACATATAATGATATAATATATATTGCTTTTTATATTTATTAGAGAAGCAAAATTAAAAAAGAATATATTTAAAAACAATTTATCAATTCAGTTAAAATAAATTTTCTTCTTAGTTGTTTTTGAATTGTTAATTTTGTTTAAGTTTTTTGCTTTATTATTTAACAAGTAATTCTGGGAAAGAAAACTTTTGCTTTCTATTTATTGTTTTTCAATTTATGTATTTCATATTATGTTATATAGTTTATGTGCATATAATTGAATCTTCAGTTTTAAAATATCCTCCACATTTTTACTTATAATGTGTTTAAACATGAAATTATATATATTGGGATAAATTTTATATTCAACCATTTGTAAAATATATTCATAATAAGCATATCTATTATAGGTATAGTAAGAGTATAAATTTGATGCCAAGTTCTGGTATTTCTAAGGAATGTGTACCTGAAATGGTAGCAAATTCGAATGTTTGTCTCAGGTAAGAAACATATATATATTCATTATCTGATGTATTTGTAATTATACTAAAATATATTTCTCTAGTTGTATTTTGAATTGTGTATTATTTTTTTATTGGTTTAATAAATAGCAAGATACCTTTTTGTGTATCATTATTCAACACATACACAAAAGTTCGTCAAATCTTTGTTTTTTGCTGTAAATTTTGCTTTTTAATACTAAAATAATTAATTCTTAGATAAAATTCATTTATTCCTTTATGATTATTCATATCAAATTTAAAATTCATTGTCTATAAACCACAATATAATTTATATAATTCTGTATATTATGTACTATCTTTCCACTACAATTGTCTCTTGTTTAGGAACAGAACTACACTCGCTCTGTAAAAAAGTCAAACCTATAAATATATTACTGGCAATGTGTAATAAAAGTAAAATAGTTTTTTTTCGAAAAATTTTAATTACTCACTATATATATATATATATATTTGTAAATACATAACTTTATAGCAATTTGTTTTAATTAAAGAATAAATTTTATATTTATCCAAGAAATTTGAGTATAATGTTATTTTTATACTTTGTAAATAGTTTTTAATGTTAACTTTTTTTTTCCAGAGATAGAAGTGATGTTTTATTTGAATCTCTTCATAAACACAATGTGCCTTTCTTGATATTTTCAGCTGGTGTTGGTGATATATTAGAAGAAGTACTTCAACAAAATAAGCTTATGTATCCAAATATTAAAATAATTGCTAATTTCATGAACTTTAATGAAAAGGCAAGTTCATTATTTCAATTACTTTTTAGGAAATTTCAATTACTTTATATTTTCAGTTACTTTTTACTTTTTAGGCTTTACATGAAAAAAGTTTAGGTTTTATAAAAAATATATTGTAATTCAACAAGTGCTTGTAAGTTTCCTTCTTGGAAGTTATGATTTTCCTAGTTGAATGTTGTTTAATTCATTTTATTTTCTTCCTTGATTATGCCAATTATCTTTTTTTTTCTTTCTAATTTTATGTGTCTATTTGTTTAATTTTAAAATTAAATTTTTCTGAAAATAATAATTATTTTTTCAAGATTTGGCAAAAATGTTGTATAAAAAAATAATAAATAAATAAAAAATTAACAGATAGAATTTAATTACAATTTGCTCTTCAGATATTTTGCAGACTGCATTTGCTCTTGTACACTTAAATCTGCAGAACTCATAAATTTGTGTTTAATTCATAGTGATTTTTTTAAGAAGATATATCACAAAAAAAAAACACAATATCAGATACTTCTTTTAAACTGAAAGACAGGTCCAGGAATATTATTTCTTGCTATAAAGTACCTTGCCACAACTTGTTTTAACTATTATTGTACAGTATTAATTTTATATTGTGTATTTTTTTATTTATACAAGAATAATTAATTAAATTAATATTCAATACAAGAATTTTGTTTTTGTAGTTTGTGGAATAATGAAATATTTAGTTGGATATTGTCTATACAATTTCACAATGTGCCTAAACACATAAAATATGTACATGTCTTAATCACTAAAATTTTTATCTAGAGTGATTTATCTTTGGTATTCCCATTGAAACTACACTCATGTCCATAAATTAAGGATAATGAAGTTCAGGCAAAGAAAGAGACAGAAGCAAAACAAATTTGAGTTATTTGTAAAGTCTATTTATTAAACAAAAGGTAAAGAGCAAAAAAGATGCTATATGTTTGACATAATTAATAAAAATTGCGATTTTTACTCCCTGGAGCAAATTTCAAAAAAGAACCTATTTACAAAAAACAGTATAACATGGTTAATATGGAGTATGTCTCCCGGACGATGCAATACAGGCCTTACAATGCCTAGGCATGCTGAGTATCAAATTATCAATCTGATCTTGGAGAATATTACACCACTCATCAAGCAATGCCCTCCGAAGTTCCGGTTGACAGGTGGGAGGGGGTTGACGGGCTGCAATTCGTCGGCCAAGCATATCCCACACATGCTCTATTGGATTCAAGTCCGGTGAGTATGCTGGCCAATCCATACGGGTGATATCCTCAAATTGAGGGCATTCGTCTACAATGTTTGCACGGTGAGGACGGGCGTTGTCATCCATAAACAGAAATTCAGCACCCATGGCGCCCCGAAACAAACATACAGGTTGTTCCAGAATGACATCCCGATAGATGTAGCCTGTCATCGTTACACTGTGAACATGCAGGTCAGTTCTGGAACCAAGAATAATTCCTCCCCAAACGAGCCATCCTGCACCACCGTAACGGTGTCGTTCAGTGGTGTTCTCTTGGTGGTAACGGGTACCTGGCGCTCTCCGTATGAAAGTCCGGCGAGAATCAGACTGCAAACTAAACCTGGACTCGTCGGAAAACATCACACAAGATCACTGTTGCGGTGTCTACAATGCATGCTTTCTACTCCAGGTTAATCGCAGGCAACAGTGAGTTGCGGTAAGTGGAACACATCTGACAGGCCTACGAGCATATAGACCAATGTGCCCTAAGCGTCTGTACACGGTCTGCGTTGAAACTGTCGTACCGGTAGCTGACGTGACAGGTCTGATGCTGTGTTTTGGCAGTAACTGCTAAATACCGGTCCTCATTCGGCGTTGTAACTCGGGGGCGACCTGTGCTGTAACATCTACTCACATTACCATCATCTTGGGATCGTTGCCAAAGCCTGGACAGGACACTCTGGGCGATTCCAAGTTCCTCGGATACTTCCAGCTGGGTACGTCCACATTCCAGCCGTCCGATAATTCTACCACGTAAAAAATCATCCAAATGCTTCCTTTGTGCCATAACTATGCGGTTATTGCACTGAAAGGCTTTTAAAGCGCTTGTGAACAATTTTACTTCTTTGCCACCATTCCTTATATATCCCTCTCTTACACTCTCGTCATTGTGACGTACTATTCGTGCCATCTGGTGGTTTCCAGTAATTTGCATATTCTTCTTCAAGATGTGTGATAATTCTACAGGTTAAATTTTTATTTTAGAATTCAATTTCTGTGTGATTCTGAATTATTCTTAATTTATGGACATGAGTGTATAACAACACTTTATAATCTGAAATGGTCATGGTTCCCAACATGCTGGATTGTGCCGTGTGTACAGTATATTCTTCTGGCTTACAATTTTGAAAATAATTAATATTTTAATCTTGTGGTTTATATAAACAATAAGGCAAGTTCATGATATAGGTTATATAATTAATGCTTTATATTTGTGTGTATATATGTATATATATTCATTCTAACAAATATATTTGTTGAAATTTATTTTAAATTGCTCCAAGTTTATGTTAATAACATGTGAATGATTATTTACTTTCATAATTTATTAATAATGGTTATTTAATTGTTTCCCTAATTTTACATTTTATTGTCTGTAATTTAAGATATGTTTTAGTAATGCAGATTTTTTTTTCCTTCCCTAGAATAAACTGATAGGTTTCAAAAATGATTTGATTCATACTTTCAACAAAAATCAAAGTTCAGTAGAAAATAGTGATTATTTTGGTCATGTTAAATCCAGAAATAACATAATACTTCTTGGAGATTCTTTAGGAGATTTGGATATGGCAGCAGGTGTTCAAGATGTTAACACTATGTTAAAAATTGGTTTTCTCAATTTCAAAGTAAGCATTTTTTTTTTTATCATTTAAGAATAAATAAAAGATTTAAATGTATGTTAACAAAAAATATCATTTCTGCTCATCTGCTGATTTCAGTATTAAAAATTCATTTAATAGTTCATTTTTTAAAATTACATGAATACCTAGTTTTAAAAATTTGGAAGCTGCAATAAATGTTAAAAAAGAATGTGGAGTGAAGAAGTTAATCTTCGGTCTAATAATCTACTGGCCTTTATGAAAAAATAGATAGCATTTGGAAATAATATGTATTAGATGACTCCTATGGATATTTTATAGTATGCAGAAGTTTTAAAATTACAAAAAATATATATAATAATAAAATGCAATTAATTTAAATTTAAACCAATTATTAATTATTAATTTATTTAATAATTTATGTATCTAAATAACTTTAAAATACTATTCAATATTAAATTAAAGTGTGTAACAGTAAATTTCAAAATCTTGGTATACTAAAAGCTGTTGCATCAAGAAAAGAGAAAAAAAGATATTAATTAAATTAAGTAAATTATTTTAAATATTATATTATTATTTTAAGTAAAACACATTTTAAAAATTATTTATATATATTATTGTTGCCTAATGTTGTAGTACTAAACTTTTTATTAGAAAAGTGCATTATAATTATTAGATTATTAGTTATAATTAATAGAATTTTGTAAGCTTTCTTCTGAATTTGATGTCTTGAAAAGTTTTGGTGTGTGCAAGCATGTATGCATGCATGCATGTCTGTCTGTATGTGTAGTGTGAACTTATGCCATATAATTCAGCTATACATTTTTTATATATATCTTATACGATATTGAAAATTATTTAAGATGCAATTCCTTATTCTTAAATAAGTTTTCATGTCTTATAAATTGCAGATTGACGAAAGCTTGCCTAAATACATGGATGCTTATGATATTGTTTTGTCCGATGACCAAACTATGGATGTTATTGTTGAACTCTTACAAAATATTTTATAAAATTATGGAACTGTGATGATGTTTCCATTAAGTATGAAAATGCAACATAATGAAATTATTAAAAAATATATTGGGATTGTTTTATGTTCTGGTAATAGAACACTTGTTTTTTGTGATTCAGATAATTTTGATTTTTTTTTTTTTTCTAAATTTTTTGATCATAACACATTTTGATACAGAAAATAAGATAGTTCATTATTATTATATTTCCAATGAAGATAGCTCAGTCAAATTAAATTATTTTGTTTTAGTAAAAGAAATTTATACTGCATCTTATTTAATATCAACTTTTTGATCATATTTTTTAATTATTGTATTAAAATCACTAAATGTTTCTAATTGCTCAAATTATTGTGTTCCTCTCTCTGTATAAATATATGTAAAGCAATAAATATCAAACATAATGAAATATGTCTCTAAACACACACACATATATATAAATAATGTGTATGCGTAAAAATTCAATCATTTACAAAGCAGTACTTTTTATCCTTCTCATGTTTTAAGTTTTTTTCTTTTTGAAAAGGTTTTGTTTGTGCCATAATTTTTTTATCACTATAAACATAGATTTGTGTATTGCCAAATATTTTTGGATTTTATTAATTTTTTTATTGTGTTAACATCAGAATTAAAAAATTGTATTTTGCAGTCTTTGCATTTTTATTTTAATGTTAACTAATTACTAGTAAAAATTATTATTATTCAATGTTTCTTCTGTTAATATTATATGCTTGAGATCAATAGTTTCCAATTATTAACATAGATTGTGTTGGCCAAATATTTTTAAATTTTATTCTCTTATTAATTACAGATTTTCTCAATGGATCTTTTGTCAAAATAATAATTAAAGTGCTTCATAAAAATAAATGAAACACATATTTGGGGTCACAAAGAATACAATTGAATAAATTTTATATTATAAATTGTGGGAGGGATGAACCTTTTGATCATTGCTTATTTTCTCAAATCTTGGTATCAAATTGGATACAACCACCTTTGTTTCATTCTCCACAGGTTTTTTTTTTTTTTTTTTTTTTACCACATTGATTACTGAAAATCCAGGTTCTTCTAAATAAAAATTGCAAAAATAATTGCTGAATTGAAAACAGAGATAAAATTATAAACATTTTGTTATATTTTATGGGATTGCTGTGAGTAAGCTAGAACATAGAAACCTTTAGAATCACTCCTGTAGATATTGATAATTTTGTTTCATATTCTTTTTTCCAAATTATATATGTTAGCTTTATTATTTGATTTTCTTTAGATTATTCTGTTAAATGATCTATCAAGGCAAATTTGTATTTTATTTTGCAAAAATTATTTTTTACTGGTGAGAGGGAAAACAAAGATAAAAGATGTATGCATTTTAATTTTTGATTTTAATAATTCTTATTATATTTAATAAGTAATCCAATTATGTTCTTGATACATCTTCAATATAAAAGTAGTTTTTTTATATTTGCATGATTTTTTTTTTCAAAGATTGATATGTTTGAATTGATAAATTGAATAACACATTTGCTTCAGAAAGCAAATTTATAGCAAATAAAAATGATGAAATAGTGATAAATGTTCAAAATTATAAATTTTCAATCTGTTTTATAATCAATATTTTGAAGCATATATTCTGGAGGGATTTAATTTTCTTTTCTTAATCAGTTGAATTTCTCCTCGTGCTTTATTTGTTCTCTCATTAAATCATTTTATTATATAAACTGATAACTCAATTTTTTAAAATAAACAGTAAGCAATATCTAAATATTCATTTTATTCAAAACATGACTCTTTTCTCTATGATACTATTTGAGAATTCACTTTATTATGGAAAATTAAAATAGTTTGCAGAAAATATTGCCATAGAAGAAGAATTTTTAGTGATAAATGATCAAAATTATAAATTTTCAATCTGTTTTATAATCAATATTTTGAAGCATATATTCTGGAGGGATTTATTTTTCTTTTCTTAATCAGTTGAATTTCTCCTCATACTTTATTTGTTCTCTCATTAAATCATTTTATTATACAAATTGATAACTCAATTTCTTAAAATAAACAATAAGCAATATCTAAATATTCATTTTATTCAAAACATGACTTTTTTCTCTATGATACTATTTAAGAATTCACTTTATTATGGAAAATTAAAATAGTTTGCGGAAAATATTGCCGTAGAAGAATAATTTTTATCATTTGTAAATTGCCATTAAAACCCCTTCTAAAATTAAAAAAAAAAAAGATTTTATGATTTTTTTAATGGTTATTTTATTGACTTCACTTTAAAGTTATGGATAAGAGTTTTATCACTCTTTCTATTTGCAAATTTTATAATGGTTATATTGTGAAATCAAAATTTTTTGATTTCATAATATGTATTATTGTATAATATACTTGGTATAGATAATCATTAAAATACAGTATATTATATCATTTTATTCATTCATTAGGTTATTTTTATCATGAAATCTTTTAAATAAAATATCAGAAAATATTAAAAACTTGAAACATTGTACAAATGTCACTTTGTTGGCCACTAAGCTATTTGAATTATTGTTTTCTTATTTAATTTATTGAAAATGCTATTAAAAGTGGCTAGTGATGGACACTTTTTTAAAAATTTACAATCCATCTTTCCTCACTTATTACAATGCTTTGACTAGTTAAGGTACCTTCAACTATAATGAAAACAGCATTCTATTTCTCTAGAACTACCATAATTTGAGTTCTTTTATGAAATAGTTCACATGCTAGATGCAGAGTAATATTAAATCATTGATCCTTAAAAAACATTTTATTTTGAATTCAAATTTAAATACAAACATTCAGAAGTCTTTCCTTGAATATAGCAATTCAACTAACTGGGAAACCAAAATTTAATATTGTAGGTTAAGGTAATATTAAACACACTGAGAAAAAAATCTTTAATTTTAGATTTATAAGTATATTTTAATATAACTGTGTATACTGAAATATTTTTAAAGAAATAACAGAATTTTGAGTATTTCTATAAAAAAAAAAAAAAATTTTTAAATGAACATTTGTGTTGATATTTTTAAATAATTTATAATATATATATATATATATATTTAGAATTTTTAAAAATAATTGCACAAAACTAATATTGTAAGCAGAGTAATTTTGTCATCCTATTATACATAATTTTAAATAATAGCAACCATCAATTTTCTTGTTCATTTTTTAAATAAATTTATTGCTTTATTTGCCTTGAATTAATTTTTTTAACTACACCTCTTTTTATAATATTTAATTACTAGGAATTTTTCCAACTATTTTTAAAATAATTTATATTGGTTTTAAGTAATGAATACCTAATCATCTACTGAATTTAATTTATTTATCTATATAGCAATTTTTTGTTTAATTTCTTGTTTATTAGAATTTTTTTTAAAATTGATATAAATTTATCTTTTAAATATTTCAGTTTATTTCATTTTTTTTTTTTTAACTTAAAAAGTAAAAATATATCAAGATAAGTTTTTATATTTCTGTTTTGATTTCCAAGTATCTCTTTTATGTTTCTGTATGTGATTGCCATTAAAAAGCATGTGCATTTTGAGTTGTATAAATTTATATATTTGTTACCAAATTAATATTATTGATATATGTTCTTTGCA
Organism: Caerostris darwini; assembly: GCA_021605075.1. Taxonomy (NCBI): domain Eukaryota; kingdom Metazoa; phylum Arthropoda; class Arachnida; order Araneae; family Araneidae; genus Caerostris; species Caerostris darwini. Next base: position 209,065 of record BPLQ01008056.1, on the reverse strand, counting down.
CATTTGCAGAAAATTTTACCAAAATTTTATTTGTTATAATATTATAAAAAAAAAAAAAAAAAAAAAAAACACCCTACAGGAACATGCATGCATTTATTTAAATAAAAATATATTTAAGATTTGTATATATACAAATACAAATGAAAGTTTTATTGTGGTATGTGAGTCTATATGCACAGACATATAGGCAAAGCATTTCTTTTGAAATTTGTGGAGAAAATGTACTTAGTCAACTTTTTTGTACCATTTTTTTTTTTTTTTTTTAATTACTAAGTTTTTATCTTTTTGTGAAGCATCATATGATTTTTTTTTTTTGTCAAAAATATGTGTATTCCAGAGTTTTTAAAAAGTGTACATGTACCTTTTTAAAAATCTAATTTGCTACTAGTGTTGTTTTGATAGCCATCTCTTGCAATTTTTTCAGCAATTTTTTTTTTTAAACCAAGAACTTCAGGGAATTATATTAAAATTATTATATAATTATATAAGTCTTAATGAATGATTGTGTTGAACAATACACTATACTAAAATTTATTTTCCCTCATGAGCAATGTGAGAGTAGTATAAAGATGATTATTTATCCCCTGTGATTGGAGTCATAATTTTGAAGTTTCCAATGTTGAGCAACCATCTAGGAAACTAAACAAATCTTGATCTTGATTTTGTGTTAATTTAAATTATTGAAATAATGGCCACAACAACCCATTTATGAAATGTACATAGTGAATGTTTCACGAGATTTCACCCATGAAATGGAATTGTTTGATTTCAATCTATGAATTGCATGCTCAGCACATGCAGTAGAGAAGAAAAGGTAAGACTAGAAAAATCTTGTGAGTAAAACTTTTTGTTAATATGAGGTAAATTTATATTATTTTGTTTTATATTAAATATGCGAAGTATCTTAAATATAAAAGAGAAAAACAGTTTATATTTAGATGGGGGGTTTTATGATAAAATATGACTGTGTTGTGAAGTTTATCAAATTTCTAGGTTTGGATTTTGAAAAGTTTCAGGAGATTTTATCAATCTATAATCATTCCTAAATCCTCACAAAACATTTAAGAATTATGCCTAAAAGCAAATAAACATAGAAAAAATTCGTGTTTTCATTGTTTTTTATGGGTTATTTTTAAAAATAAGGAGATTAGAAAAATCTTGCATAGTAATATAATTAAATTTTATTTTGATTAAAATACAGTGTCCTGTAATTTGTAAGAATTAAATGAATTTGGTATTTAAATAAAGCAATAAATAAAATTGATTTACATTGATTAAAATACAGTGTCCTGTAATTTGTGAGAATTAAATGAATTTGGCATTTAAATATGGTTTTAGACAAAATTATATCCCCATGTAATTTTTTTCCCCCTAGTATTAAAAAAATAACTCAAATTTTAATCGATAGATGGCGCTTCGTGTATTTAAAATAAAATTTTATGAAATACTTTCAAGCAAGCATGTCCCGACTACGACGAATTTAAAGCACCTGGTCAGTGGCAGACATTATTTATCACACTGCGTGATGCACGAAACCACAAGGGGGTCACATTGAAAACAGGCGTAAACTCCGGCCTGTTCGGTCACTTCAGAGAAAAAGATAACACTTCTTATCGATTCGTCGCAGAACACCCTTCTCTCCTCCTCCCAAAACTCCCTTTAAGAAACTCTGTCAAAAGGGGGGTCAGCTTCCCTCACTTCTCATTGGAGTGGATACCCTATGATCTATCCCCAATCATGATGCAGCAACCCATGACGTAGTCCAGGGTCTCCAAACTTTCCAGCCTTAGGGCCATACTGTTTACTCCAATAAGTACCAAGGGTAAAAACCATTTTAATTTTTCTGCCATTATCTATATTTTCCAGTTAGTTTTTATGCTTAAGTTAAATTTTCTGCGTATTATGCTTGTCATTGAGCTTTACCTAGCAAGTAAATAAAACCGAGTTATTAACATTCTGTATTTTTTTATCCAACTTATTACAGCAACAATAAGCTATTCGCTGTCGCGCGCCGTAGTTTGGAGACCCCTTACGTAGTCCATATCGACCTATGAAGGTCGAACAGACAATCGCTAATTTCATGGTGTATCATTATCCGTAACACTGATTATCTGCTGTCAGTTTTGAGTGACAGGTTGTTCTCATTATAACAAAACACTAATTGCATGTAATATAAATATCTACAACACTGCTTATCTGCTGTCAGATTTTGAGTGATAGATTGTTATTATGCACTTGTTAAAGAATATATATTCATTTCCCTTGGGAACAAATGCTATACCTCTTCTAGTGAGAAAAAAGCTACAGTAGTGGGGGAAAAAAAGGTATTATAGAGTTTTATTATGCAACGTAAGCCTGGCAAATTTGATGCTCATGAAATGTTTCAACAATCCAAAGTGCTTTGAAAGAAATTTAACAAAGAGTTCTTACAAAGGGAAAAATCAGCTACTATTTTAAAAATGCTGAAGATATTTAGGGATACTGTTCATAAACATGTTTCAAATATAGGGTTTCCTTACGTCAATGACTTCGTTACTGTCATCAAAATTTCGATTATCAGTCCCACATTACTATTTTCTCCCTTAAACTGTATCAAACACTAGTTGTACGATTTGATATTAATAAACCGGTTTCCATTTTTAAAAGATTATGCATTGAAAAATAATACCAAAACAAAACTTCCAAGATACTATAAAATTTAAAATGGAAGAGTTTTTAGGTTTGAAGTTTTTTTATTGATCCAAAATTATTTGATCAACAGTCATATATAAGGAAGCTATGCGAAATCACTGCCATTCCAGCTCTCAATACAAATGAGGAAAGAATATTTTCCCTAAAGAAATTATTATGAAATAAGTATATGAAACTATTATATACTACTGTGTCCAAAAAGTACGACCAATTTTCATTTTAAAATTTCCGGGTCTTATGGAATTTATATTTTTCTTTTTCCGGTTGCTGGCACTGTCCTTGACATTTGTGTGAAATGTGACGTCAAAATATTCAATAGTGTTTGAGTTAGGATTGGCTTTGTGAGACGCTAAAACTGATTCCGGCGATTTTTGAAATGTCTGAATTCATTCAGCAAAGAATTTGCATTCAATTTTGTTTGTTGAAACGTATAGAATGTTGCACAAGGCATTCGGTGAGAATTCCTATATCGGAAAGAAATGTTTAGAAGTGGTATAAACAGTTCAAAGAAGGCCGAGAACGCGTTGAAGACGAAGAGCCCTCTGGTCGACCATCAACCTCAACCGACGAAGCTCACGTCCAGATTTGGTGCTTGCAAACCGTTGATTTATAATTAGAGACCTTGCTGATGATGTTGGAATTTCAAAAGGATCTGTCAATTCCATTTTGGGCCTCAACGCGTCAAATCTCGATTGGTACCGAAAACACTGAATGCACCAGCTCACACTGCATGGATTCTTCGTGACTTTTTCGCCAAAAAATGAAACCCATATCATTCCATAACTACCGTATTCACCTGATTTAGCACCGTGCGACTTCTGGCTATTCGCTAAAATCAAAAGACCACACCGGGGACACCGTTTTGAGTCGATAAAAGAGATTCAACGCGAATCGGCGCGTGCCTTGAAGACCATCCCGGTCAATGACTTTTTAGCATGCATTGAGGATTGGAAAAAAAAAAAGTTGGCATAAGTGCATTGTGTCCGGAGGGGATTACTTTGAAGACGATGAAATAACTTTGGAAGAATGAATAAAGAGTTTTTAAAAAAAATAGTAATTGGTCTTACTTTTTGGGCACAGTAGTAGTATATGAAATTATTCCTCAAGAAATAAGTTTTAAGAAAAAGCAAAGTAATTTCGATTTCTAGTTATAACTTTAAAATGACTAACACCCAATTTTGTAATTATGTGATTGAAAAAAATTATACAAGTAATATTTAAAATATGGCAGAGTTCTAAAAAAAATTATCATAGCATATTTTATTTTGAAAGTATTTTATCAAAATGTTAAATTGTAAGGATTTTTTATCAAGTAAAAATAAGCTGCATTACAACTGTTTTTTTTTTCATGCTTATTTTAATGCATTTACATGTACCGTATCAAAGTATAGCAGTTATGGTAAACCTATTATAAATATATATATTCAACATAAGAATTATAAATAACAAAAGATGTAATTTATTTATTTATCAATAATTTTATTCGAGAAAATGTGTTTGTTTTAAATAATCTACACTTGCAAAAATACTAATATCTGTATTGGTAAATCTCAAAGCAATTTTTTAGTTTTTATTTTATTCCTTATAATTTGTTTATTTTAAATATAGATGTGTTTATTTTGTAAAATCTCTACTTAACTTAAAATTTCTTATACTGAAACTGCCGAATTTTCATTCTCCAAAGTTTGCAGCTATGCATTTACATTTTATTTTGAGAAATTATTACGAATCTCTTGAATAGCAGCAAATATATTACACGATGCAATATTTTTTTTAGCGAATTTAAAGATAGTAGCGAATTCGTGAAAATCACACACATTTTCTATAGAACACATTTGCTCTTTTATCTAATCTAATGCAAGTTTCATGCATAATAGTTCGGCAATAAAACAATGCATTCGTTATAAATTCTTATTAAGGGTGGCTAACCCGCGGGCCGCATGCATATTTTTCCGGTCCGTGAGATGTATCACACTTTTACAAAATATATTTTATAATGGTCGAAGTAGTCAAAAGAAATGTATTAAAAAATACATTATGTGTGCATCCGTATATTCAAAAATTAACTATCGAAATGATGAGAAAAAATTTACTTTGATTTTAAAATAATATTCTTGCGAATATATGACAGATATTGCTTGTTTTATTTACGAGTTTACAGTTATGAAATCGCAGAATAATTAAATTAAATTCTGCGAATACACGATGCGCTCGCATCTTGGAACATCTAATATAACAGGTTCTATGTTTCACTTTAAGTGATCGCGGTGAGTGACTATCCCTGGATACGCACAGTTGATTGTTGATAGCACAGCAAACCAGACTCTTAGTTGAAGTTGTTAGCGCTTTTGGTTCAACTTACACCTGCGAATCGTTTTTTTCTAAAATGAAATTGTTCAAACACAAAAAAAGCTGAAACATAAATAACGTTAACCTGCAACACCCATTACGATGTGCAAATACCCAAATTGAGATCGATTTGCAAAAGCTAAGTGAAAGAGAGGAGAAAAAAAAAAATCGCACTAGTAAAATAAATATTTTTTAAAGGTTTCCTTTTTTTTTTTATTTCGTTTATATTTATGTATTTTTTTATATTTCATTTTTAGTGTTATATGTTTCTTTACAATGTGTGTTTAGTATTATTATTATTATTATTATATTATCTATGCTTACATGCAAGAATAATTGTAAACACAAAACTCATTATATTTCAATTTTTCACTCCAAAAAAAAAATGTCTATAGTGGGTCTAAATCTAATATGGAGATACACTTGATGTTAATACAGTTTTTTCAAATATTAATTCAGTAATTAAATTTAATTAATCAATTTTAGTTTTTTTTGGATTTAAGGTACATATTTCTAGCAATAGATGACGCCAGATAAACTTAAAAAAAATAAATGAAAATTATTTATAAAGGAGTTTCTGCAATAGTGAAAAAAAAGAAGGAATTGACTTTAAAAAATTTTTTTTTATATTACTTGTTTTTCTACAAAAAATATTTTTTAAAAATTATTTTAAAATCTTTTATTAAATTATTATTATAAATAATAATCTTGATTGGATTTCTTTTAGATGGATCATATACAAGTGAAATTAGCAATAAAAAACAATTATTTTCAAAAATCAATTGGGATTTTCTCGTTAATCTATGTTGCTCAAAATACTGATGTGTTGAAATCTAGAATAATGTACGAGGAAGTCACCAATCTTGCAACCCACAATATTTCACCAATTTCTTTAGGGTTACAATACTGCAATTAGAGAAATTCGTAATTTCTTTTTCCGAACAATATAATGACTATTTTATTTTTACTTTGAATGTTATTTGCAGAATTTTTATTTACAGTAAATATGAACAGGAGTATATATTCTTTTAAATAATTATTCCGATAAATTATTGATTATTATTATCGTTATATGATGCCACTGATAACAGAACATAAACAATTATGATGTTGCCATTCATGAAAATACGAAACAAATAACGAAAACGATTTTTTCTTTATCAATAACTTAAATTTGACTATCAAATAATTATTTTCTTTTTAATGCTGTTGACATAGTTATGGTTTTGTAACAACCGTTATTTGAATTCGCAAAAAATTTTTATTTTTAGAACCTTTTGTTCACGGTGAAAATGCCACTTGAAGGCATTAAATTATTTTTGCGGTTTTTCGATGTTTCTTTTTAATGCTATTGACATAGTTAAGGTTTTATGGCAATCGCTATTTGAATTCGCACTGAAAAATTAAAGTTTTTAATTTTAGAGCGTTAGTTCACGGAAGAAAAAGGGGCGCTGAAATTTATTAAATTCTTCAGTGATTTTGTGATGTCGTTCGTGTTTTTTTCATTCATCTGATATAAATATACAAGGACAGGTTTCAGTGAGGTAATAAAAAGTTCCTTTTTGCCTCCAATAAAGGATATATCAGAATAAAATGTAAGTTATTCTCTGTTTTTCTTTTTTATTATTATTGTTTTATCATTCTAATTCGGTATTGTAAACAACATTAAATATTTTTTGGCATAATAGAAACAAAAACTGGCGTATTAGTGAATAATTTTGGAGTAATTTTATCATAATAGTGATTATCATCGTTGTTAAAATGATAAATTTTTATGAGTTAGCAAAACAAAATTCCACATAATAATTTGGCGTAAAAGCAATTTAGGGATAAAATTTTTGCAAAATAGTGATTTGGTTTTGTTGTTAAATCGATAACATTTAGCGTAAAAGTAAATGATTAAAATTTTGCCACAATAGTAGTAAAATTTTAGTGATAAAGCGATATAATTTGGATAAAGGCACTTTAGGTATATATTTTCGGACATAATAGGCGTTAAAGCGATAACATTTGGCGATAAATTCCCTTAGTAGTAAAATTTGGCGATAAAGAAATACATTTTGGCATAAAAGCATTTCAGGAATAAAAGTTTGGCAGAGTAATAATATTTGGCGTTAAAGCGATAAAAATATGCATAAAAGCAATTTCGTGAATAAAATTTGACACAATGGCTGTTAGGCTATTAATGTTGGCATAATAGCGATTTTTGGTGATGAATTTTGGCAAAATAGCGTTTTACAACGACACCGAACTTTGGAAGCCATTTTGTTTTACTTAGCAAATTAATCGAAACTGTAATTTATCATATTTGTTAGGGCAGTAAGTTATATGATTCAATTTGAAAAATATTATGATGAAGTATTGGGAATAACTAATTGCAATTTATCACTTGCGAATTTTCTAAAGTTGTTAAGAATTTCACCGTCATCTGACAATTTAGAATTACTGATACAAAATGTGTTTGTACACGTTCGAAAAAGACAATGTCACTATCAAAAATTAAATTTTTGATTCGTATAAATTTAATATGTGTAAGGAAAAGTAATGTTTCATTTTCAAATTCCTCAGGGGAAAAAAAAACATCGATTACACTTGAAGATAATGATATAAAAATTGATAATGAATTTAATTTTAGAGTAAAACTGGTTGGAAAATTGTAATTCAGTTTTTATTTATTTATAATTTTATTTTATTGTATTCATATTTTTTCGTTATATTGCTTAAAATCGTATATATTTTATGGCAACTTAAGATTTGAGCTATATAAATTTCAATGCGTGAGTGAATTTTTGTTTCTAATATGTATAAAGTGTTATTTGCATTTTTATTACAATAATCATGAAGTCCGATCCGGTTCGTTTTAGGGCCACAAAAATGTTAGGCGACGAAGGAAGAAAAAAAAAAGGGGTGGGGTTTTTTTGTTTTTTTTGCAAATGTTACCACAGACAGACCTAATCAGTTTTCTAAATTGTGGACACTACAGTAATAAAAATGTGTTGATAGGTACTAATATGATTGTAAAATTATATTTCAATTGATTCTATACTGGTTTTTGTGTAATTTAAAATCAGATTTCCTTTAGAGTGCTGTGATCGGCATCCATTGCAGTTGGAAAATCTATGCAATTTTTACAGATGAATCAGTCATACTATTATACAGATAACAAACAAAATCAGAAAAAGAAACATGCAATTAATCCATTAACATTGTCAAATGTCCTATTTTTTAGTCAAGGTGGTATTATTATTTATTCTTTGTATTACATAACATTGAATCTTCTACAAAATTGCTCATGAAGGCAAAAAAGATTCAATTGAATAGGTTTAAATGGTTCAGGATATTTTTCTACTGAAAAACTAAAAGAGATATATCCATTTTTTTTCCCCCATTGCTCATATCAACAGAGCAGTGGATAAATACATTGAAATAAAAAATAATGTTCGCATTCTATGGACCGTAAATATTCCGAACCTTAATTCTATTAAAAAAAAAAACTGTATCAACATATTTGTTAACTTGCTATGTATTACATACTGATTCTGTATAAGTCACAATTATTTTTTCTTTATCTGATTAAGTGAGTCACATAAAAAGCCAAAGAGGGGACAATCGTACTTTTAGCTGTATAAGTGCTACTATGACAATAAATTATTTAAAAGTGATTTTAACTTTCTTGATAAATTTAATATTTAAACAAGTTCGTGGTATATTTTTCGACATGTATACTTTAAGTTAATTTAATTGTATTATTATTATTATTTTTTAAATTAGAACTTTGGGATAAAAAGACCCATTGATTATGTGGATATTTTTTTGCTTTTACATAAAAGTGACCATCAGAATTCCATAATTGAAATAATTATTTGAAAGTTAATCTAAAAATTGATTCACAAAAAAATATTTAAAAAATTTATCATTTTCTAGTTATTGATTTTTAGTTGACTAAATCAATCAATGGTAAGGGACAGATTTCTAATGTCTTGAATATAATTCTCAACAGTGATTTATTAACGAGATAATAAATGCATGCATATTTCTTCCTTTCTTTGTATTAATACTTACACTACCAATTAATAAAAAAGAAATATACAAGCATGTTTTTTTAAGAAAAAATACCAGCTATAATTCGATTTTAGATGAAAATATTTATTTTAATTTCGCCTGTGTACAAAAGTCGAAGCGGTCCTATTTTCTAAAGGAAACAAAATTAAAAAGCCAAATATTAAAATTAATGATCAAATTTTAACTTGGTTGGATAATGCAAAAAAAATTGGAATCTTTATGGAATAACATCTTACATGGGAAAAACATGTTAAAATTAAATTTCGTATATGCCTTCGTAAACTTTTCTTCTTGGTTAATAAATATTCTTCGATGAGCCAAAATAACAAAATTCTACTATACACCGCTACCTAATTACATTTGCCTTCCTGTTTAAGCTTATGCTACTAATTCTAATATCAAAATTTTTGAAGCTTTACGAAACATTTAACTAACTCCCCGCACTACAGTTCATGTAGTATCATGGGCTGCCTAACAATACGACTCCAAAGTCGTCTATGTGGAGCTTTGGTTTTCCAATTTCTGATCTTTAGGTTCTTCAGATCTTTTTCACTTCATTAATCCATTTCTTTTTTGGCCTTCCCATTTTTCTTTGGTTTATTTTATCAATTTTTTAATGAATTTTCACTGAAGAATACTTTTTCTTATTCATGAAGCATCAAAATTCCTTGTTGATTTAAAAATGCATCTCAATCAAAGTTACATTACATCCATTTACCACATTTCTGCAAAGGATGTAATAAATTGTTCTGTAGCCCTTTTTTTTTCTGTTATTATATTAGTTTCCTGTCTTCGCTGTGTTATTAAAAGCTTTTTACTCCGTTCCTTTCAATTATTGTGGTGTTCGACAGTCCGTTGACTAAGCGTATTTGTACGCATGACATATTTTCCGCATGGCGCAGTATCGAATGCTCTGCGCGTGGACTTCACAAAGATAAATTAGACGACTCCAGTAAACTATTTGGGACAGAGTTCGCCAAACTTCTGTGACCGATTGACTAAATGAGTGAGAAATGAATGCCCCGGTTTTTAGCGAAGATGAAGGTGGCGACAAAGTGAACAATGTCGCGCCAATTTTGTCCTTTGTGTCTCTACAAAATGTATTATTGAAATCAACTGAACATGTCGGATTTCAAAATTCCACATTTGCATATCTTCATAACAGAATTACGTATATGGAAGGGATTCGAAATTCTGTGATTTTCGCATCTTAGTGACATCTGCCTCGAATTGACGAATCACAGAACAAAATCATAATTATAGCAGATGAAGACTTTCATAATAAATTATGAATTTAGTAATTCTAAAACGATTTGTCTTGAAAAATGCTCTTCAATTCAATAATATTAATGGTGTTTCATCATCACCATCATCATCATTGGAGCAACAGCCCCATGGTTGGCTTAGGCCGTCTGTCTACTAACAGATTTTGAAACGAGAGATGTTTTCCTTTTACGGGGTAGTGTTGTCAGCCCTACGCTCAACAGCCATATTAGACTGGCACTTACGGTTTAAAATGGATTCCGAACCACTACAAACATCCATGGCACCGCCGGGACTCGAATCCGAAACCTGTGGCACCGAGGGCCAAAGCGCTAGTCACTTGGCCATCAGGCCCCTTTCCTAATGTTTACACAACTAATTCTGTAATTATTGTTTTGCATTTTTATTACCTGATATTTGGGATATACACTGAAGTGACAAAAGTCATGGGATACCTCTTAATATCGTGTCGGCCCTCCTTTCGCCCGGCGAAGTGCAGCAACTCGACGTGGCATGGACTCAACAAGTCGTTGGAAGTCTTCTGCAGGAATATTGAGCCATGCTGTCTCGATAGACGTCCATAATTCTGAAAGCGTTGATGGTGCAGGATTTTGGGCACGAACAGTCCTCTCGATGATGTCCCATAAATGCTCGATGGGATTCATGTCGGGCTATCTAGGTGGCCAGATCATTCGTTGGAATTGTCCAGAATGTTCTTCAAACCAATCGCGAACAGTTGTGGCCCGGTGACATGGCGCATTGTCATCCATAAAAATCCCATCGTTGTTTGGGTACATGAAGTCCATGAATGCCTGCAAGTGATCTCCAAGTAGCTGAACATAAGCATTTCCAGTCAATGTTCGGTCCAGTCCAGAGGACCAAGTCCATGCCATGAAAAAACAGCCCACACCATTACGGAGCCACCACCAGCTTGAACAGTGCCTTGCTGACAGTTTGGGTCCATGGCTTCGTGGGGTCTGCGCCACACTCGAACCCTACCATCAGCTCTTACCAACTGAAATCGTGACTCATCGGACCAGGCCACGGTTTTCCATTCATCTAGGGACCAACCGATATGCTCATGTGCCCACGAGAGTCGCTGCAAGCGATGTCGTTCTGTCAGTAAAGGCACTCGAGTCGGTCTTCTGCTGGAATAGCCCAAGAAAGCCAAATTTCTCCGCACAGTTCTAACAGACAAGTCCCTTGTACGTCCCACATTGATTTCTGCGGTTATTTGACGCAGTGTTGCTTGTCTGTTAGAATTTACGACTCTTTGCAGACGTCGCCGGTCTCGGTCGTTAAGTGCAGGCGGTCGCTGTCCATGGTGGGATGTTATGCCTGAAATTTCATACTCTCGGCACACTCTTGACACAGTGGATCTGGGAATGTTTAATTCCCTAACGATTTCCGAAATGGCATGACCCATGCGTCTAGCTCCAACTAACATTCCGCGTTCAAAGTCTGTTAATTCCCGTCGTGCGGTCATTATCACGTCAAAACCTCTTCACATGAATAACTTGAACAGAAATGAAAGCACTGCGCATTTATACCTGTTCTACGCGATGCTACTGTCATCTGAAAATTTGCATATTGCTATCAAATGACTTTTGTCACTTCAGTGTATTTTTCCTCATCCAATTATTTTTTAATAGAAACAAATAGTTTTAATATATTTAATACAAGTGTAGAATCAATCCAATCGTATGGACACGTATACTTTATCGATGCCCAACTCGTGTCTCAGTGACAACGTCGCCGCTGGTGAGCATTAGGGCTGAGGCTCAATCCGCTGGCTGCTTTGGTGTCGACACTGTTTCAAAAAACGGGACTCGATGGCGTTTGTGATGTTCAGCATCTTATCTCGTTAGTCGGGACTACCTGATGAGAATTTTCCAGGTTATCTCCCATACGATGCGCAAATGTGAGGTAGTTCCCTCTAAAAGTCCCCCCGGAAGGCATTTCCCTTCTTCAGCGATACGAAGCGAAGTCAGACTTCTACCTAAGCGTGCTCCATCAAAACAGTAGCTGCTTTCTCTCCCCCTTCCATGAGAACGTCGAGGTCGAGATGTTGCTGTCGACCAAGTGGGATAAGAAACAATAATACTTTATCGATTCTTGTAAATAATGTAAATATCTTGAATGAGCAAAATAATTCAAAAATTTTGTATCTACAATTAAAAATATTTTACAGAAGGTAGAAAATTTAATTATTCTAGTAAAGTATGAGTGTAAACTACGCAAAAAAATAAATCGTAAACAAATAAGAATAAATGCGTTTCAGAAGCTTATCGTATTGTATAAAAAAAGACAAAACAGTAAGTTACTTTTATCAGAATTTAAAAACAAGATATTAGAAAAAATTACATATTATAAATTTTAATTTAATTTGAAAAATAAAAGTTACAATGAAAAAATACAATTGAAAACAATAAACTAAACACAAATTTAAACTATGCAATTAAAATAACCCAAAAGTATATTTATGCTAACTTAATTTTAGATCATAAGAATTTTTAATTCAGCTGAACAACAACATTGTATTTTATACAAATTAACTGAGTTTATAATCGGGCTGCACTGATGAACGCTGTTACTCATTTAGGAGGCACGTATAGCTTGAAGTATGCTACGGACGCGAGTAACACTACCCTCCAATTTTCCGACTCTCGATAGGACATGATTTTCTTAATAATCATTTGCACCGCATTGGTGTAGCTACTAATGATGTCTGTCCTCTGTGCTGGCCGGGTGAAGCCATGGACTTTTTACGTTTGACAACATGCACTGAACTTGATTTTATGACTTTTAACTCTGATAACTTTACCAAGGCTAAATTTTATTGGGCTGCTAGAGTTCTTATGGCGCATATCGCTACAGTTAGATGTAGGAAAAAAAAATTAACTGAAAAGATCCATACATAATAATATCATATTTTAATTATATAGCCCAAAAGAAAAACGTATAATTTCAATAATAATTAATTTAACTTATAATTTCAATCTGTACATAAGCATACCTTTTCCAGATGCAATTTTTTTTTTTTTTTTTAACTCTGATATTTTTTTAAAGCTCGGATATATAAACTCGGGGAAAACATACAAAGAGACTAGTTAGTTTTTGTCTGAACCGAAGCAGCAGCTGACATTTCGGTAGCATTCTGCTATCATTATTTATTATTATTATTTTTTTTAATTTTCGAATAATATTACGAAAGCCTAAGATTCCATAATATCTCTTTAGAATGGTAATAATTAATTAACTTTACGCATTCGTCATTGCTGTTCTCCATTTCGAAATCACAAAAAATCGCTCACTTTGAATGCATTTGGTCGAAAATGGCGTTCGAAATAGAATTGAAATAGAAATTCCTTTGAAACTCGACCAAAAGCCGATTGCATCTGGAGTGATTTTCTTTCTCCAAGAGTTGCGAAACGTTCGCGTTCGTTTTTGCGTGCTCCAATCACACTGAAACAAACTGACTCAGAAAGCTTTCGTGGCTCACGCTCGAGCTTCACAAGTTCAAGTCTGGACGGGGATTTAGAATATAATTTTTTGATGCATAAAACAAAAAATTAAAACTTTTTTACTGTTGATACAATTTTACTGCATATGCTTTTCTGGGTATATTATATAATATATAGTATATTTTATGATTAAAAATTGTCTTAATCACAAAAATTAAACATTATTATTAATTAATTAATAAAATAATTAAAAATTATTTTTATCACAAATACTACTATAATTTATTGAACAAATTCATATGAATAATGCTAAATTTAATTCCAGGTCAATGAAAAGAAAGATATTAATTTAAGTTATTAAAATTAAATATGTATTAAGAGACGTCCAAAATTAAGCAGCATCCAATTTTATCCAAAACACATAAAGTTGTTTCTCTCTTTTTTTTTTTTTTTATGTAAAATAATAATAATAAACAAAAATAAAAGAGCACGAGTCAGGTCAAGTCAACCCTGAGTCGTTCTCGCTCGAAATGGCTCCGTCTAACCTCAAGATATCTCTGACTTTGAGTGACAGCTGATCGTAAATGGGGTCCGCGAGAATCCCTTTGATGTGTGGAAGAAACCGACACTGGTTGGTGCGGAGCCGAGCCACACACTGAGGGTTGTGAAAAACCCACTTATAATTGGGTAGTTAGTCAATCGTTCTTAGCTCTCGTATGGACGGGGCTTTTACATTCATGAAAAAATTAAAGCATGAAAAACAAAGTATGAATAATGAATTAATGTAAAATACATTAATGAATTATAATGTAAAATAATGAAATGGGCATATTAGAATAGCAAAAATTAATTCATTAAATATTTGTTGTGAATTATCCGGTTTAATTAAGGAAACACTCCATGAATTCAATTTGTAAATAAATACGCAAAATAAACACACCTTTTCCAGGTGTAAGTGCTTTTATTAATAAAATGTTTTCCTCCTGATGTTTATTAATAAAATGTTTTCCTGATTCAAATCCACATACCCTCGATATAAGAATTTCTGCTAACACTAAAAATATTATTTCTTTAAAATTTTTATTTATGTTTAGCTTTTAATGGTTTACTATTATAGCAGATGCCGATATATTTTTATTAACTCATTCTGAAATATAAATTATGACGTAGTATTTTTATTTTTTATTTTTTATTATTGGAATATTGCTATTGAGTAACCATGTCTACAATTTGTTCCCACTTTCACATGTTTATATATAAAACCATAAGCATTATTAAACAATTTTCAAGAATTTTAATATCCATCTCAAGTTATGACAATAATAATAATGCGTTCTTCTGTATAGTCCTATTTGAAAAAATTTAACTCA
The DNA here is from genome assembly GCA_021605075.1 of Caerostris darwini. Taxonomy (NCBI): domain Eukaryota; kingdom Metazoa; phylum Arthropoda; class Arachnida; order Araneae; family Araneidae; genus Caerostris; species Caerostris darwini. The sequence continues at coordinate 193,866 of BPLQ01008056.1, read as the reverse complement.
AATATTTTATTAAATAATTCGAAATTTTTATTCAATTATAAAATAACTTATTACAATTCTGCTGTGATTAAATCCAGGGAAGGAAAGTTAGTCCATAGGTTATAGTCATTAGCCATGTGGCACAGTTAAATTTTTATTTATTTCTTATGTTAAGAAAATATCGGTAAAAGCAGATAATAACAAGTAATATAAAAAAAAAAAAATTTTAAGTCAATCCCTACTTTTTTTTCACTACATTGCAGAAAGTCCTTTATAAATAATTTTCATTCGTTTCTTTAAGTTTATCTGGGGCCATCTATTGGTAGTTATTTGCAACTTAAATTTAAAAAAAAACTAAAATTAATTAATTAAATTTAATTACTGAATTAATATTTGAAAAAACTATATTAGCATCCAGTGTCATCCACTTCAAGTTAAAAAAAACGTATTTGAACATGAGTGGATGAATAAAAAGTATTTTATGAACGATCGAAAATTTGAACAAGATATATATAGGGAGAGTGTGAGCTAATAGAAGGAATTGAAAAAAAATGATTGAAATGAATGATTGACGAAATTTCCGAGAATTCCAAAAAGAAAAAAAAATGTAGCGCTCTCAGTTATAAAAATTTTATGTTATTATTTTGGTTATGTAACATATTTCGAAAGTTACCTAAATTTCCAAAAAATGTTTTAAGTCTCCATCACTAAAATAAAAAAGTTTAAGAAGTTCATGATTTTGTAATCAATGGTAAAGAAACAACAAAGCAAAATTATTTAGTGGATCATCTGACGCTTTCTTCCAAATTTTACATCGCAATTTTGTTAAAAGAGCAGGGGTCGGAAATGTGTTTCGCTTACAATTTTCAAAAGCATATGACGTGTATTTCAAAAAATTTCGGTGGCAATTACAATTACCCATATAGGTAAACAGATAATTTTTAAACTAATAGTTTAATTTTACTTTTAAAATTCTTTCGGCATACAATATATCCATGGGGGGAGTGGAGAAGTTTGATTATTTCAGTTTTTAAATCATAAGAAATATAATCACGTACTCAAATTTCTGATTTGATATAAGTAGAAATATTACTCTTAAAAGACCTTGAAGTCGAATATATATATATACATACATATATGTAGAAATATATGCTTACATTTTCAGTGTAAATTCATTATTCCGCTTTGAATTTACGGTATCAAGGAAATTGGAATAATATCCAATGGCCATGGAAGTAAATATAGTGTAAAATTAATCAATACATTCTTTGAAAATTGCAATATATATATATATATATATATATATATTGAAAAACTAAGTGCAAGCTTCGTACTTTTCTAATATTGTGTAAAACAAGACTAAATAAACTTAAAAAGCATAAAACATTTTGGGGAAGAAAAAAAAAAAGGTTGTTTAATAAATTCTTTCGAAAGTCTTCGTGTAAAAGCTTTGCTATCAAACTTAATTCATTTTCTGTTGCTCAAAAGTACGTTTACATTTTGTAATTACTATTATTGTCTAATAATGGTCTGGCCATTTGCGAACTGATTCAAAGCTATTTTTATCATCAGAAAATACTTCCTTTGCAATAGATCTTTTCGGCAACGGTGATGAATTTTCTTTAACTTCATTCTCATTCGCTGTAGCTCATTTTTCTTCTGGCAATGTTATCAAATTGAGCTTTGCAATTAACTTAATTAGTAATTAGACAATAATAAAAAATGCAATTAGTAATTAAGTTTGTAAATGTAATCAAATTAATGATAATGCTACACATTCCTACGCAATTCACGATATCTAGATATATAATTTTGCACTGTATTTTAAAATCCATTCAGGATTGGTGTCATCGACTAGAAAATATTTTTCTAATTTACTGCAAAAATGAAGACTTTTTCAAATTAATTTTACAGTGTGTAGGAAGAGGATTGGTTTTCACTTAGCATCATTATCGCCTTTTAGACCAGCGACAAAACCTACAGTTAGTTTAATAGTATCATTGTCATTTAAGACTTCATCCACAAGCAATTTATCTGAATAATTATGGCTTAAGGCAGAGGCCTTTTTAGAGTTGCCTGATGGCCAATTGGCTAGCGCTCTGGCCTTTGGTACCACAGGATTCAGGTTCGAATCTTGGCGGTGGCATGTGTCTTTGTTTGTGGATGGGAATTCACTTTAAACAGTAGGTTCCCGTCTAATTAGCCTAAAGTGTACAAAAAAGGACCGTAGAGTGACATACCAAAACCAAGCTTTATAGCCTGAGTACCACACTCACTACTACAATATTTTCCAAGCTAGCTCATCATATCAGCATACTGTAATTTTCATTTACTCGAAAATTTCCTTTTTTGAACCAGCAGGCGAGTGATGTATGGATGGAGAGTCGTATGGATTTGAATGGATTGCTTGTAATATGTCTCAGCCAAACCAGCTTCAAATAGTAATTTAAAGATGCTTGTCTTATTTAAACGGAAGTAAGTGTAATGCGAATTAAACAGTAAAAAATTGAAAACTGTTTCCTATGTCTTTTACTGTTAAAGATTCAATTTTTAACATATTTATGATAAATTGATAGGCTTGCTTAGAGTAATATTTGTGAAGTCATATTAGTCGGAAGACATAAGGAAATTTTAGAATGAAATATAAGCAGCAAAACTTCAAAATCGCATAAAAATTATCCGTTTAAAAACATCACAGTGCATATATAAATATTAATTTGGAGAAATTCTATGACATTTCAGTTTTCTCAAATACCATAATATTCTCCTGAAATATTCTTTCCCAGTAAATCAATAAATAGAGACTGGATAGCCTAGTCGGTAGAACGTTAGGCTAATTTAACGGTCCAGGATTCGAATCCCTATGATAAGGAATTAATGTTTATTAAGAGCTAAAATTATTTTTAGGGCGTAGAGCTTACACTGTACCCCGAAAAAAGGAAACATCTGTTGTTTCGAAGTCTACCAGCATGCCGACAGCCATGACACACCATGGGGCTGTTTCACCAATGAAGAAGAACTTAATAAATAAAATAATCTAAAATTATGAAACTGATTATGAAATTATAATCTTACATTATTTACTATAAGAAAGCTATAATTTATTTAAGAAAAGCAATAATTTATTTACGCAAGCATTTTAAAAAATTAGTTTCCATGTTGAACTGAAGATTTTTATCTTCAGTTCAATATGGAAAAAAAAAACCTGATTTTTTTTTTTTTTTTTTTTTTTTTTTTTCGTTCGTTTAATCAGTTTATAATGACGTTTCATTTCTTAACTAAAATAAATCTGAATATTTCTAAAAGTACAGCTGTTGAATTTATTACTTTTTTTTAATGTTTGTCTACAAGTTGCTTATTGTTTGTTGATTATTGTCTACAAGTTGTTTACAATAATATTTTTAGTACTACTAAAAGTATTATTTTTTAAAATTCATTTACACAATAAAAATTAGTATGAACATGACTCATTCCCCCCCTCCATTTAACCGAATGCATCATATTCTAGCCATTCATCAACAATATAACCCAATTACTTGCACACACTCCGCAACACGCTGACTTAATTCCAAACCGTCTTCCGTGTATCAGTCCTATTTGTATTTGTCCTTTCTGATGCAGTGACAGACGCTGACAGCTGGATTGGCAGGAGGACAATTCCACCGTCTGATGAACTTGCACACAAAGGATTGTTGAGCTTTTTTTGCAGAGCAGAATTCTGCCTCGGATTGTGAGGTCAGGGGTTACAAAGGAATCCAATTCGCAAATAAATAATGTCCTGTTTTGTCAAATGAGTGCTGGATTAAATATGTCTGGGGGTCTATTGTTTGCGGTGCTTTATTATTTAACGTTCATTCCCTCATGACTAATATGAAATGGGAAACAGAAGCCGGAAAGTGGCATTCCTTCAAATTCCAATCATAGGAAATTGGACAAAGATGGTTATTCAAAATCTGAATCCTGTATGATAATGTAAAAGCCATATTTGCTGGATGAGGCTGAAAATGACTGTTCCTATGTTAAGTTTTGTATTCAAATGAAATGATTTGTTTTACTTTTTACATCGGAGACCAGAGTTGAAACCGAGCGAATCGAAACTCAAATAAATTCTTCTTTAAAATCGAATTAGTAGGAAATCCAACTTTAGTATCTTTCGTAACAAGTCCTCTTCCCGTAAATTTCGAATCTTTTGGTTTGGTTTGTTGCTGTACGGTCATTTTTTTGCACACCATGGACTAATTAGACCGAAATCTACAATTTAACATGGATTCCGAACCACTAACAAGCATCCAGGCCACTGCCAGGATTCGAATCTGAAGGTTATGGTACCCAAGGCCAGAACACTAGCTAATTGGCCATTAGACCACGTGATTTTTTTTTTTTTTTTTGAGTGTAGTGGCTGGATGTGTAACGTTATGGGATTCCTTAATTTTGGGGAAACCCAGTTTGAAACTTTATATTAAGGGACTCAGCGAGATGTATCATAGCACTCTACTGGGGCTCAACAACACAATTAGAAAACCATTCAATCAACAAGAAACAAATATATATATAACATAAAGAGTCAATTATGGTAAAAAAATGTGGGGTATCCAAAAAAAAATTGTAGCTTAATTAATATCAAAACCTTTTCTAGTCAAACACCAAACTATATCATTAGGATATTATTATCCCTTTTTATTAATCCTATACATAATTATAATGTAAACACAGAATAAACATTCTGAATACTTAATAGTTAGTATTCTAATTCTAAAACAAAATATATACATAATGATTCCTAAATGCATATTAATAAATTTTTATATAATTTTATTTTAAAGCAAATGCACAAAATTATACAATTACAGTAACCTCTCTGTAAACTGACACGTTGGGGATCACGGCTATGCTGGATGAGGGATTTTACCAGATTTTCGAGCTTCCATATAATTTAAAAAAAGGATAGCAAAGATGCTTCCATATACCACAGATAGCTTCCAAAAAATGCTGCAAAGATAGCTTCCGTAAACCATAAAAGGGATAGCAAAGATGAAGCACTCTAAATAAAAATTTAAAATATTAAGACATACATATATGAGAAAGCCAGCAGCGTTGTGTTGCCATATGGCTGTTCCCGGTCGACAAACAGCCGAATTCATGCGACAGCGAAGGCTCGATCGTATTATATAGAATGTGCCGACTATCGAATAACGGATTAAAGAGATGTATATGAAAAATGAATATCAAACGTAATTATATTAACACATTTTCAAAATGGCAAAAAAAGCATTTTTCATTATATTATTAACAGATTAAAGTTGACAAACTTTCTTTTACTTTTTGGTATCTTAATTTCACCATTTCTCAGCTAACAAAAATATTAGCTAAAACAGATAAACATTGGTTAGTTGAAATTTCGGCATTACTTGTAAAAATAAATTGAGTTTCTGGCATTAAAGATATAAAATCAAACTTTTTAAAAGCTAATTGTTCTAATAAAAATTTTTGATTTAAATACTCTAAAGATATACTTTCATATTTGTGGCTAATGAGTTTTAAAAATATTATGTAGATCTGGACAATATCAACAACAAATAGTGTGGGGCATTTTAAATTATCTCTGTTAATAATATTTAAATATTCTTTAATTTCACAATTATTTGTTTCCTACTTATTCTTATTTGAAACTAATAACTCGTTACATAATTTGCAATTCATTTTCTTACAAACTTGGTTTCCTATAAATTCTCCTTTGAAAATTAAAACTGTTTCCTCACTTATGTTTATTTTCGGCATCATCACGTGAATTAAACGTTATATTTATTTTGAATTTAAAAGAATTAGATAACTTACCGATTTAAAAAGCTAAAGATTTTAATTTTAATTCACCTTTTCTTTCTAAATACAGTTGTATACAACTGATTATTTTTAATTTACCTTCGGATTCAAAAACTTACTGACATTGTAACTGCCTCTCCCCCTATTCCCTTACATCTGTCGATATTGTCCAAATTAGCCTTAAATGTATCTGTTTGAAATTTTTCTACCAAAATATAGACATACAAGTTGTTAAAAACATTCTGTTTTTGGATTCAAATTTTAATTTATCCTAAAAGATTCAACATTTTTGAAAAAATAAAAAGAATACCGTTTTAATGTCTTATTGTGAAGTATGATTTGAAATCTATAAAAAGACGAGACCTCCCACATAATGATTTCTTCTTCTGTTCACTTTCTTTAGAATTTCCGACTAATATTATTTTATTTCCTATGCCTTTCCATTGTACCTCAACGAATCCGAATCTGTGGTTATGAAGATTGATCATTGTAAAACCACACTGGCATCTTCCATCAATCAGATAAATCCTCATCTCCTAACAATGAATAGACTGTCACGATGGCACGTAGAATGCCTTCGGGAATTCTACGCCCTTTTTACAGGGAAGAAAGGAGGCGGGTAGAGTGGTTTCTTTCTCTAATAAATCATTGTACGAATTTCCGCTGGTCAAATATCTATGAATGGAAAGCATTCATTGGTGTATAGATAGTATAAGATGAATGTGCGGCTTGCAAGGATAGGTTGAACAGATTACTTCAGAGAAAGGGAGGGGATTAGGAAAAGATATTCTCTATTTTGTATTCACTTTCCATGGTAACATTTTGCAGACTATCTGGCGCCATCCCCAACAGAGGCGGGAAAATATCTCTTGAAGTGGTTTTTTTTTTGTAAATGTAAATATTAATCCGTCCTAACATGCAGATCAATTTATGAAATTAAATATACTCTATATTTCGGGCCAACAGAGGAGCATAGTTCAAAGTTTAATTACGACACCTCGAAACAAATTTCGTACAATAAAATAATAATTTATTTCATTACTGTAAGGAGAATATAGATATAATAAATAATTCAATTAGTTTAATAAAATTAATGTTTCAATCATACGAAAAACATTAATTAATCAAATAACAAAATTTACTGCTTCTTATACTTATAACATACTATTTGGTATGCGATTTAATAGATTACAATATGTGATTTTTTTTATATAACAAATTCGTTAATAATATTGTTTAGTTTTTCCATTAATTTATAATTCAATAAATAAAAGGACTAAAGTGGTAAATCGTTCTTGAATAATGGTAAATCTCAAGTAATTTTTATTATTTTTAATCTTGAAAATATCTTACTGGAGAAGCGAAGGGAATTGTTAAAAAAACGGTAAAAAAAATTCTCAAAAACTGTAAAAACAGAACTGTAAAAAAAAAATTAAAAAATAAATTATGATAATAATAAATAAAAGGATACATTCCAAATTAATTTTCAATGTCCATTTAAATATTGTGATTCTGGAAGACAAAACTCGACAACAAATTTTGATGTCAATGTAATCAATAGTTTTTTTTTTTTATTATTTTTTTTTTAGATTTTTCAAATAGTTTAACCCTGATAATTTTTTGTGATCGTTGGCTATTCTCCGAGTTCGTAATTTGCATTTAAAAAATGCTTGCTCTAATTATAATTTCTGTTGTTAGTTAAAAGAGTTAAATCCTTTTAGCTATAACAAGCCATTCCACGAAATTTTGCTCTTATATATCGAATTAATGTTCGAATGTTGAAAAATGGCATACTTGAGATGCTGCATATTCCCTATTGAACAGTTATGCAAGTTGTGGGAATGAAGAAATTCTCTTCAAGTCAGATTCAAATTTTCCATGTCCACTAATCGTAGAAGAAAACAGAAGCCCAGTGGAAAATTGTCAGAAAAATTTCTTAACAGCATTGGTAGATATTCATTAATTAATAAATTTAGAATATTCTTTGGTATATATATATATCGTATTGGTATATATATATATATCTTTTGGCATATATCGTAACGTATATATCTTTTTCTTTGGTATATTTGGTAGTTCTTTTCTGTATCCGCCATTTTTCAACCCCTCCCGTAACAAGATTCAATACACTTTTTGTAAGAAAATCAACTCTTTCATTATTAAAATTTCACAATATACATGGATATGAATTTATATATTTATATTAAGGAATTCTAATACTTAGATTTCTATAGGAATGAGCAATTACAAAAATTTCGATGATTAATTATTCTTTACTTAAAAATATTTTGCAGTAAATAGCTATGACGAGAGAAAATCTGAGGATATAAGATATGAGAAAGAACTATTAGCTGAAAGAATCACTTTCCTCGCACCATTTATGCATAGTAATTTGGCCTGATAGATTGCATTCAAGCTGGTACTTCTGAAGAAAGCATACTAGGTCCCATTTTATATGACATCCTCACTTACGACTTCCCTCCGCATGATAAAATCATTACTTACCTATTTGCAGATGACTCTGCAGCTTTAGAGCAAGCTGCATCTGTTCGCTACGTGATAAAAACGTTACAGAATTTCCTAGACTCCCTGGAAGAATGGCTTACGGAATAGGTAATACACATCACGGAAAAGGTGAATATCAATCAGCGTAACTTCATCGTTGACCGTTTATAGTCCCAGTTGTAACACATTCAGGGGCGTGCGGCCATTGAAAATGATGTCGGTTCATACCATGATACTGCACTTCCTTTCCCTGGATATTTTCTGGCAGATAAGCAGTACCATTCTCACGTCAGATCAGTTATCGTCTAGAATCAGAACCTACCCTCAACTGAGAATAGTACTCAAGCCTATTCCTGTTCGGCTTGTTGCTTTACCATCTTCACATCAGTAGTAGTATCACTCTTACGTCAGGTCAGTTGTTGCCTAGAATCAAAACCTACTCTCAAAAAATAGTATGGGAGCCTGTTGCTGTTTGGTCTAATTGTGTTGATCACGACACTATTGCAAATCAGCCCTTCTACGAAGTCTAGATAATGGAACAATAAATATCCAGATGTATAGTTCCTTTTTTTGTTAAACGTCTGATTACCGTTTTTTCGGGTGATCCGCTTGCCTGTGGGAGCAATAAGTTCACCTGCCACCTACTTGGCTATGGTGCTTGGATCAGATAATTTGTCTGTCTTCTGCAGGTTTCGTACTTCTAAGACGACTTCTTCAATGAACTTTGCTACACATTCCAGTTGTTTAAAATGCTTTTCAAAGACTTGAAACAACTCTTTGAGCGATGTCAAATACCCTGGCAACGTCTGTTGTTTCCCTCTCCCATTTTGATATTTCCAATAATACTTTCAAATGCAAAATCATCTAAATACAATCGGAAATGCATGCCAAAAAATTTCACGTTCGTCAGTAAAAGCTCTTCTGTTAAACTTTCATTTTGAACGACACCTGTCCACGCGCATTAAATCATTCAAATCTCTTATCAGCTCTATCACGTGACGAACAGAAAAATTTACAAACTCACAGCGCTTTTTTTTTGTATACCGCTTTTATTCTAATTTTCATATATTGATGATTTACCTTTTGTGGTTGCCAATAATTTTTTTATATTTTTTTTAAGAACTGTTATATAATATAATATAATTGATATATTAAGTACTTATATATAATATGATGTATTTTAAAATTGTGCCCTAATAAACTCTCTGATTTTATTTTAAGAAATTGCTATCTTTTAACTTAATTGATTTGGTTGATAAACTTATCATTACGAAAGTTATATGCTACAATTTTTCTAAAACTTGTCCATTAAAAATAATTAATAAGAAAACTTTTAATCAATATTTTTTATTTTTAATTTATAAAAATTTTAGCAGTATTATTAAATGTAGCTGTTGGATTCATATATTTTTCAGATTCAATAAAATCCTGTTTACCTTCTAACATTAGTTAAAAATTCTGTACAAAGTGACATAAGAAAAATTAGTAGTTAATTATTTAGATGAACAAAAATTGCTATTTTAAAATTTTGGTATCAATTTGTTTCATTGTTAAGAAAGTTATATATTAAAATTCTTTTTTTAGAAACTTGTCGGTTACTAATAAAATAATTATTACTTCATTAGAAAAAAATTTAACGCATAAATTTTTTTAAACTATAAAATATCTATTTTGGAATTAATAGTAAACTTTTTTATTCCAAGATGTTGAAAAAATATAATATTTTTTTGCCATACTAAATTTACATTTTAATATACTGTAAATAATAAAATGCATATTTTGAAATTAAAAAGTGCTTTTTTGGTATTTTGCAAGCATTAAGGTATCCAAAGAAGGAAAAAAAAATCTATTTTTTCAGCCATGACAATTTTACTTTTTAATACTTTCACTTTTGAATATAAACTATATATTTTTTAAATATAAACTATATATTTTTTAAATAAACTATATATTTTTTAAATATAAACTATATAAATTTTTAATATAAAATATGGATTTTAAAATTAATAGTAAAAAAATTTCATTTTTTTTTAAACATTAAGTAGTGGTACCCAAAGACGGAGAAGAAACGTGAACTTTTTCTACCGTAGTAAAACTGCTTTTTAATATTTTCTAAATACTAAAATGTTTATGGAATTTACAGTAAAAAATATCCATCTAGTGTTTTAGTGGAGTACAGTTTGGCTAAAGAATAGTTTGGTAATGATGATTACACCTTAATAAAGAAATGGAAGGATTGCCTTGCCTTTTTTCTCCTTCTTTGGATTGCCTTGGATGAAGATTTGCTGTACTCAAGGCAAAAAATTGGAAAAATATTTTTGGAGAAAGAGTGGCCTGGAAGGGACTTCTGAAGAAGGTGGCCAGGACCCATAAAGGTTTGTCGAGCTTATGTCCATGATGATGATTTTATTTCATTAAAAATTGGCTTCTTTGGAAATGGATAAAAGTAATTTTGTTTTTCTTTATTAGTACAATAGCCCCACGATAGGCCAAGGCCGTCTGCCTACAGCAAGATTTCGAGACAGGGGCTGTTTTCTTTTACGGGGTAAGTTGTCAGTTCACTGTCCAACAGTCATATTGCAGCGGAACCTACTGTTTAAGGTGGAGTCCGAACCACTACAAACATCCATGGCACCGCAGGGATTCGAGTCCAAAACCTGTGGCTGAACACCAGAGCGTTAGTCACTCGACCATCAGATCCCTTAAAGTAATCTAAGTTATTGTGATTGATTATAACTAATTAGAAAATTTTCCATTTTTGAAGTCAAGGTTTTCAGCTTCAATAGATATAGCGTGATAAAATTAGTCTTAGTATTTTTTTTTTCTTTGCGAAGATGCGATCAAAATATTTGGAATTATGTGAATTCCAAAAATGGACTCTTTCAGTGTTTTAAGAAAACGTCACATTATTACGAAAATCTCGTGCTATAATTAATATTTCATTTAAAAAAAAGTGCGAGATAATATTTTCCGTTATAATAATTGTATTTTTTGAGATAATTTTACAGTTATTTTCATTAAATGTTAAATAGTATTATAAAAAAAGTAAAATAAAATAAAGCATGTTAAAATTTTTATGAGTCGGTATATCAAGGGTCGTAAAAATAGTTTTAAATTTTTATGAAAATATTTGTAATAGTTTAAAAATTCTCTTTAACTATTTCATAAATTTTCATTAACCTCTTACCAAACTTCAAGAAAATACATATGAAGTTTGAAAACTTCAAGAAAATACATATGAAGTTTGGTAAGAGGGCAGTTAATTAATTCTTATTTACTTAAAGTTTAAAATTATTCATTTTAATTTATTTTTATATTTAACTAGCTTTATTTATGTCTGTCTATATATATATATATATATATTGAGTTACTAAATAGAAAAGTTTTCATTATTTGGTTTAAAAAATATTAATCATTTTTTTCTTTTGTCTAATTTTTGTTATCCATATTGTGTACTTCATTTTAAATGTAATGCTATGAATAATTATTTTTTTAATTAAAAGATTAATAAATCATTTGTTTCTTAAAAGCTTTTAACATGATTTTTCTTAAATCAGAACTGTAATATGTTCTGTTTTCTAACAAAAAGTTGATTAAAATTTATTACAATGCAATAAAAAATTTTTTTCCAAATTGTATTTGAAATGAAACATTAAAACCGTTAAGTTAGTTTAAATAATTATTATTAATTATTTTTGCTGGTGAAAAGAGCAGTAGATTTTTTACTAACTGACTGATATGACCACATTTTACGCCCTACAGTAAAAATTTTATTTGTTCGTTTTGTTAAGAAAACATGGTTTTAAAAGTGCATTTTCAGATATTTAAAAAAAAAATTTTTTTCCTAATTTACAACCTTTATCTTATTAAATATATTCGTGGAATTAAGGAATTAAATCTGCAATAAAAAACAGTTAAAAGTTTGTTATTTAAAGATCTTTGGTACTTCCTTATTATGCCTCTGAGGTAAATGATTGACATCGTATGACATCAAATGCCTGGTGTCATATTGTTGATGTTAAGGTAATTTTAAGTCTGCTCAACACAATGCTCACTTTAAAGTAATTTCTAAGTCCGTCCATCACGATGATCATCTTGGTCATTTAAAGTCCTCTCATTATGAGAAGAGCGCTTTGTTATCATCATGGCGCATTTAAATATTACGACTGTAACGATAAGGAATAATCAGAACTTTGATGTCTTACGTGTCGTTTTATCAAACATTACATAATTAGTACATTCATGCTCACAAGCATTTCATTTATAACATCCAATTATTAGCAATTCATTTATTGTAATCCTGCTTTATTATTCTTATTCATTAAATAAAGCAGAACTTAACCAGAAATCACCTATATTTGATCAGCACCAGAAATTAAATATTTTCTTAATAAAATAATTAAAAAAGGACATGAACACAATGATGTCTAAAATGCACTAAAATTCATACCTTTGTCGCAGTTTAGAAAATTGCCAAATTTGGCGCATTTTGGCATTAGTGAACTTTTTTTTCCAATTGCATGAATTGATGATTCTAGATTTGGCGCACTGTCTCCCAAAAAACTTCGTTGCCTAAAACTGAACTGCAGTTTTAACTTAGACTGAATTAAATTGCAATGCAATTACAATAATTCAAGGACCATGTTTAAGTTGCCAACTTCAAATTGTAGACCTCTCATGACTATCTTAGAGTCTGTTTTCATTCAATTTATTTTATGATACCCAATCTGCATTTTTGTCATCATATTTCTTGAGAACATTTTTAAACGCTTGACTTTTCTAGCGATTTCATATAGAATTTCAGGAAATAGACAGCTGGCGGTAAATTATCCCAGCTATATATATATATATATATATATATATATAATATATATATATATGTATATAACATTTTTTTTCTAATATATTGTAAAGAATGGCAATTTTGAAGAGGAATTTCTTTTTACTTTTTAACAAACTACGGAGCGAAACATGAATTTATTTGGGAAAATATATATTATTGCTACTGCTTTCTAATACTCATTACAATTTGATGTCACTGGTCATGACGTAACAGATAATATAGCACATGCAACATTGTATAACGTGCACTCAGGTGACATACTATATTTTGTTACTTTTAATGTCACCACAACTTGGAATAAACAGTATTGAAACAAGCATTCGAGGAAAAAGTTGCATAATCTGTCTTACTATTCGAACCAAATGGAGGAACTTTCCGGCATATATATTTACCATGCCCAAACCTAGTCTAGGCAGAAAACTTTCTATGACTTCCTGCCGAATTAGGATGCCGGTCGAATTGAGCTAACTTCGTTTGGAAGCCAAATGTGCTACCCACCAAACAATAACATGCCCTTATTATGAAATCATGAGACATTTAAAGATAATATTAAATCATAAAGGCCCTCTTTATTGAATTATACTTAATGACACAATATCTACGTAAATTAATTCTCCAACTAAAAAAATATCTATATGTTATTAAGAATTCAATTACTCAAATTGCTTTAGTAATTAGCAGGACCTAACCTTGGAAGTTGATACTGCGACTAATAAATTTCATTACATAACTCTACAAATTATGCTGGAATCTCCTTCTGCTTCAATCTTGGCATAAGGCAAATTTACATATTTCGCCAAACTCTACTAGAATTGAAATCAATTTAATAAAACAACAACAAAACCTGCATCTAATATTTTTTTATATAATTTTGGCATAATGTAATCGTTAATAAATATTTGGTATCATAATATGTCTGCATTAGTATCTTCTGCATATAAACTTGACTTGAGAGTACAATTTAATAAAACAACAACGAAACCTACATTTCCTACTTATTTCAATCTTGGCATAATGTAATCGTAAATAAATACTTGCAATCGTAATAAAATGTTAGCGTTAGTGTCTTCCGCGTATAGATTCCACTTGAATTGAGATCCATTTAATAAAACAACAAACCCTGCATCTCCTACTTGTTTCAATCTTGGTATAATGTAAGTGTAAATAATTATTTGCATTAGTAATAAAATGTTTGTATTAATGCTTTCTGTATATAGACTCTACTTGAATTGAGAACCATTTAATAAAACAATAATAAAACCTACATTCTTGTTTCAATTTTGGCATAATGTAAACGTAAATAAATATTGGCAATCATAATAAAATATCTACATTAATGTTCTCCGCATTAAACTCGATTTGAGAGATTAATTTAATATAAAAATAAATAAGGGCATATCCTACTTATTTAGATCTTGGATAATGCAATCGTAATAAAATGTTTATGTTAGTGGCTTCTATATATAGATTTGACCAGAATTGAGAGAAATTTAATAGCAAATCCTCTATAAACTAATTCCAGCAATAAATCAATACTTGTTGAAATATCGATTTAAGTCTACGTTAAGTTTCTTTAACGAAATTTCGATTTAAGCTATCGATGTTCTGTATCATTGATATTATACATTATATCGTGTTGACAAATTTACTATATATATTATTGAAATGTATTTTTTCATATTGTATTATTCTGTATTATATATTTAGATTATTTCACTGGAAAAGTAACTTTTCGAATAAATTTGTGTGTGGCCTATATCAGACTTTTGTCGGAATAGTCTTCAAAAAGGATGAAAAGGCGCTATCCAATAGCTAATCTTTTCAGAGCTAATCTTTATGGTCCCAATTATCCTTCCAGCGTTCCTCTGTTCATTTCCTATTTGAGGATGAAAAGGTGTGTCGCAATGGTTACCGCCTTTAAAAAGCAGTAGAAGTCAGGACCGTTGAATATCTTAAAGGGGAAATTTGAAGCAGGGATTGTTTTCTCGATCTGGGAATTTTAGTGTGAGGGTCAAGAGACCACCCACATGAGACTAAAACAAAGGCTTTCTCCTCAAACTAATAGCTGTCTTGAGATGGTCTCATTGATACACATGTAGCCAATGAGGCAGACTGAAATTTTGATATAAAATGATCTAAGAAACGAGATAAAAGAGAAGGAGAGGAAAAAAGACAGGTGATGTGAAGAGAGAAAAGAAAGATAATGTGGTAGAGGAAAAAAAAAAAAAAAAAAAAAAAAAAGGTTGTAAAGTCAGCTATGAAGTTTCATATTTTGACCGGAAGAGTACGATGCCGGGTCAATTATGAAGGCGATTGTTGTACTCCAGACAGTAGTGTCTCTATAGCGTTAAAAGTCCATGAGAAGGCTAAGCACGTAAGTGCCTAAATTTGCACTTATCTAAATGAGAAATATTTTTTTTCCCATTTGACAACAATAATATAATTATATAATACGGACAGTAATAAAATGGGAACAAATTATTGGATTAATATATATAACAAGTAATATAAAAAAAAAAAATTTGAAGTCAATTCCTACTTTTTTTTTCTCACTATATTGCAGAAAGTCCTTTATAAATAATTTTCATTCATTTATTTAAGTTTATTTGGCGCCATCTTTTGGTAGA
Organism: Caerostris darwini; assembly: GCA_021605075.1. NCBI lineage: Eukaryota > Metazoa > Arthropoda > Arachnida > Araneae > Araneidae > Caerostris > Caerostris darwini. The sequence goes on along the minus strand of BPLQ01008056.1, from coordinate 178,092 downwards.
TATATGCAAATTAAATCTAAAAAAAAATTAATTAATTAAATTTAATTACCGAATTAATATTTGAAAAAAACTGTATTAACATCCAGTGCCCTCCACTATAAGTTAAAAAAAATGTATTTGAACTTGAGTGGATGAATAAAAAGTATTTTATGAACGATTGAAAATTTGAACAGGATGAGTGTGAGCTAATAGAAGGAATTGAATAAGTCAACAAAACAATTCTGTGACGTCTGTTAAGTTAGGTATAAGACTGACCACAAATTTCATTTTGCGATACAACTGAAAATAAGCACGATATTTCCAAAACAAACAAAAACAAAAGGCAAAAATATCGGCTACATTTTCCTTTACATGACGCCGTGGATTACGTGCCACATCCCAACTGCGACACCCTCTTGGAATACTTTGAATGGGAGGCTCTTCAACGCAGTTATACGGAGAAACACATTTAAATGAAAAGTCTTGACCCCAACTTTCGTTCGACAACAAAAGCACAGTCGAAACTTCTGTGAGCCTTTTTTGCAATAAATTTTCTACAATAGCTCTTATCAGTTTCTCAAAGATTTCTTTGTAATGCAGCTGGCGAACCACGTTTCGCTATTGGCCAGCCGATGATACAATAACCGATGGGAGGGAGAAAAACGATTCCCATCTTCAACATTGGATTAACCAATTTTCGGAAGGCCACCTCAGAGATGGACGGCGAATGTGAGCTGATAATCGGCGTTACTGACATTGGACGCACGTGTATCTACCGATTTCCGACATGCAGTATTTGTACGTCAGCGCTTCTTCATAACTATTACTAGGCAACTGCACATATTTGTTTCCGAAAATTGCAGACATGAAGGTTTTATGTATTCTATAATTTATATAATGATGTTTTTACTTTCTCATACATTTTAATCGTAACGTATATAGTAAGCAATAGCAAACAAAAGGAAAAGCTCTCGCTAAAAATTGATTTATTTAAAAAATAATTTTAGATTTTTTAAAAAGGTCAAAATTTTAAAATAAATAAGAATGTAAGCAAAATGACTTCTACACAACATTCTTAATCAACTTGTCATTTTTAAAGCTTACTATCTAAAAATTATTATTATTATTATTATTTTTACCATATTAAGCCTAGTTAATGGGCCTGATGTCGAGTGACTAGAACTCTGACACTTTGTGCACAGGTTTTGGGTTCAAGTTCCGGTGGTGCTTTGGATGTTTGTAATCATTCGGAATCCACTTTAAATCGTAGGTCCCGGTCTAATATGACTGTTGGGCGAAGAGCATTCTATCCCGTAAAAAGAAAACACCTGTTTCGGAATCTGCCTGTAGGCAGACTGCCTTGCCCACCATGGGGCTGTAGCACCTTTGAAGAAGAAAGAAGAAGCCTAAGTAAAATCTTTAAAAATTAATTAGATTTTATTCACATTTATGTTTCTGAATAATTATATGCTTGCTTTACCGAAATTATTAATATTTCTTAGAAATGTGTACTTATATATTGCAGTCATGCTAAGCAACCATCATTTTACTTTTACTTGGTAAGATTGGATATACAACTAAACATTCATTAATATTATATAGTGGTTTATTCTTGCGTATTTTTTTTTTTTTTTTTTTTTTTTTTTCATTAAAGAAACATACTTTATAATTTCTACAGTTCGGCAGAATAATAAATCGATAAAAAATTCGAGTGAACTAAAACAATCATAATTCATACCAGAAAACATACATTAAAAATCATTTTTAAGAAATATTGTCAGTGCTCAAAGACTCGAATTTAGATTCTACGATACAAAAAAAAGTTCCATATTTTAAATGTATAAAATCGGTATATCGTAATATCACGATAATATTTGGATAATATATTGTTTTTAGAAATTTCAACATTGAGTAAGCTCTGATACAAACCCTTCTGAATTTATTTACCAGTTTCAATGCATACGGAAGTAAAGGAGTAAGGAAATAAGCACAAGGTGATCATAATAAAATGTTTAGAATTGTGTCTTACACGAATAAATTCGATTAGAATGAGAAACGTGAAAGTCAAAATATCATACCAAATCAATATTTATAGCTAAACAACAAATAAAAAGCTAGATAATTTCAGTCTTTTTATTATTTTTTTTCTGTTTATTTAATTCTCATGATAATGGAAAGTGATAGAACTGCTTCGAAAGTTTTCAATGCGATCCCTTTTGGACAACGACCAGGGGGAAGACCGAAAAAGGGATGGTCGACTGTAGACTCTGATTTTAATATTATTAAGAGCAAAAACTGGAGGTCCACGGACAAGAGGAGAACAGCCTGGCTGGCCAAGCCCCACAACGGACTGTCGTGCCAGTTATGATGATGGTGTTTATTTAATTTTCTATAATGTTATGATTTCGTTTAAACTATAAATGAAGCAAATTGTTTATTTAATTTTAATTATCTTGAAGTATTCCTGCTCGATTTTATACTTTGTTGACATAGAGACTTGTAGTTAGTGCGTTGAGCTTTTTAACTGAAAAGGTTCAGGCTGCCATAATAAGTGAAAGGAGCGGAAAGTTTTTGCAATTGCACTAGAGTTTAGAACCTTAAATATGTAGGCTGAAAATAGATTTGAGACCTAACCTTCCAATAGGTTCTAACCTTCCAGTAGGTTTGAGAAATGGGGAAGTGAACACTTCCAGCAATTGGCCTTATAGGGATGTTTCTATAAAATTTCGGAGGAACCTCAACACAATATGCCCACCCACAATTTAATGGACACATGCACACAACTGAAAGACCCACCAAAGCCACACACACGTGTGTGTGTGTGTTATAAGTGGCTATCAAAATCATGGAAACACCTGTAAATAAAAGAGACAATTAAGAATGCGCTTCGAAGCATTAAAATGTAATCTTAGCTATTAGTTTTGTTTTTTAATATAAAAAGTGTACATCATAGTATGAGGTAGCTTTAGTAAAGTTATATACGTCTTGAATTTTTGACAAAGCATAAAATGTCACATCTTACAGACTTTTAAAGAGGCCAAATTGTAGGAACCAGACTATTGTTGTGACCGAGACATCCCAGCTTTTAGGTGTTTCTAGGTCATCTAAAGTCATTAAAGGGTATCTAAAGTCATTACAGCGTAAACACTGCCCGGCAAGACAAATTTGGGAAAGCAAAATAGTGGATGGAAGGAGAATCTGAGTGAAAGAGACCTGCGGATTGTAATGACTCAAAAGAAAACAACTGCAGCCAAAGTGACCATACTGCTCAATCAGCATTTGTATTCTCCAGTGTCAATAATTACAGTTTGAAGACGCCTTCATAAATAGAACATTTATGGCAGAGCAGCAATTCTCAAGCCACTTGCTACATCTGTTAATGCCAAATATCGCCTACAACTGGTGCTACAACCACAAAACCTGCTCGATTGATAAGTGGTTATAGGGTCAGTTGTTATATACAGTTATAGGGTCAGTTGTTATATACAGTTATAGGGTCAGTTGTTATATACAGTTATAGGGTCAGATGTTATATATATAGATTACCAAAACCACAAAAAAGTAAAATCACAAGAAAAATTAAAAAGGGTAATTTACAAGGCATTTTTTCTGAAACATCATCAGTTCGTATAACAGAGTCCTAACAGCATTTTCCTATACGTATATTTTAATGTGCTTCCTCGTAAGTTTCATCAAAAAAAATTTCAGAAACAGGAGAAAAAAAGAGAAATTTTGAAAATGAATATATTCAAGATCCGAAATGACCATAAGATGTTGCGAAAATCATTAGTCATACAGGATAATCAAAGGATGAAGGGCAAAAACTAAAATAAGGAAATATTCATGTATACTAAATATACAATATTAGACAATATTAGGGTGACTAACATGCTGTGTAGAAAATCAGCAAAAATCTGTTGGAAATGAAATACAATGTTCTTCTTGGTAACTGTCCAGTTGTTGAAGATTTGATTAGTCGTAATGGTAAATAAATCATTAGTTAAACCACATATGCAATCTGCGAAATCTTCATCTATTAAGTGGTGGATCATCTGTTAAGTGGTCTGTTAAGTGTCCCGCTTTCAATCTCTTGGAAACAGTCCTTTTTTTTTAACTTCCTTTTTATCGTAATAAAATGGTTGGAATAGTGAGTTTCAGAAGATAAATTCACCAGAAGAGGTTACAAATTTGAATGCAGAGTCAACCAGACTTAAGTCAAAATTCTTCTGCAAGTTATTGGATTAACACAATAATCTTGTTGTCAATGTTCGTAGAGGTGTACTATTAAATTTTCTGATATTCAATTGTCAGAATAAGAAAACGATGCAAAATCGCACGCTAACAGTGCACCATAAGCTATGACATATAAAAAACAGTATTATATAGACAGCTGATGTGCAGTCTTTTGCGCAACTCTCAAATTTTAATGTAGAGTTCCTATATATACATACATACATTGCGTATTACATTTTCAAAGCAGTGATGAATATTCTTTCTCTAGCTTAAACTTAACTCTCTGTATTGTAGTGTAATAATGTAGTGTAATAAAATATATTGTAGTGTAATAATATTGTAGTGTAGTAATATTGTAGTGTAATAAATAATGTAGTGTAATAATATGTATAAAATAAATATATGCTTTTTGTAAATATTGTATATCATATTAATCTCGTACTATATACATCTAAAACATCCGTTTTAATCACATTTTTTTAATTTTTTTTTTAATTACTTGTATTTTGTAATACTATGGTTTTAATAATATCTGAAATCAATGAAATATGAAAAGCAAATATTAGTATTTTTCTGTGCAGTCTTATATGAACTCTTATAAACTTTTAGTAAAAACCTTATAGCGAATAATATTGGTATAAGCAAAATGTTTTTCATCTCTAAAAGCAGATTCCATCTGCGCCCTATTCCCATTTAACCATCAAAAAATTTTTAAAAAATTGGAATTTTAATTTATTTAAAATTCAGGTCGCAAAACATGTGGCTGTTAATGCAGACCCCTAGGTATGCATGAACCACATCCCAATTCATTAAAAACTATTCCATTAAGAGCGCAAAAAATAAGAAGAAAATAAAAAAAATATATTTGTTGATAAATGTAAAAACCGTGCAGAGAGTAAAATAACACAAAAAGCAAAGCAGATGTATACATCGTTCGACTGTCAAAACGCTTGACGTTTCATTTACCAACAAAAATCTTCTGTTTCCTTTTGCATGGGCGGCACCCCCGCTATGACGTCACCGAACAATGGAGCATGCAACTGAAGCAAGTGTTTAACCTGTGCCGGACAAACCTCCCCTTTCCGGTGGTGTGGGGGGACTGCGCGTTGACCCCCATCTGGAAAAACGCCACCTACCCTCAACCCTTTCCCTAAAAAAGAAATGTTTCTCTTTTAAATGTCCACGCAGAATTGTCTGCTTTTCAGTCTCGTTCAGTTAGTTAGCAGAGTCGGCCATGGAACATTCGAACGGTTTAGCAGCTCGATGTGGCAACAGAGTGTGCATAGTGTTTGGAGTGATGTTTTTACAGTTCCTAATTGTTAGTTCCTATCCTTTGGTAAGTCTGAATAATTAATGGTTGTAATAATTAATGTTTGTATCACATTAATTTATATGATTTTTTTATATAGTGCCTCTTTACTTTGTATAATTCTATAATGTTGTTGTAACAAATTAATTTTTGGTATAGTTTTTTTATAATTAAATCTTAATCAAAAACGTTTATATATGGTTGAAATAATTAAATGATATTTATTTACATTTATTGTAAAAATAATTTTATTACTAAAATAAATTCCATAGACCAGTTCATTTACCATAATCATAATTGTTACATCATGTATAAAACTTATTTGCTGGATAGCTATAAAAGTTTTAAATTTTTCATTGGCTTCTAAAACCATTGTTAGTTAATGGTATTCATGTATAACAATTTCCACGGAAAGAATGGAAACATTGAGAAAACTCATGAGTTATTTCTTAATGGAGGAAGCAATTAAATCCTTGATACGATACGATACACGAGACCAACTAAAATACATGTTGAAGTTTCACTTTATTACATACTTATTTGCTTCCTTTTTTAATAATATTAACTGTAATGCCTTAATTTTACATTAATTTCTTTAAAATATGTATATATATACAATATTCGTGATTATCACTTTTTTTATTGGATTAAAAATACTTGAGATGTTATGGACAAGCATACATTTTTTTTTTTTAAATCTATGATAGAATTAAAATTAATATAAAGTTTTTAATTATTGGGAATATTTTTTTTCTTATGTGGGAAAATATTAAACAATTGTATCAATATCCATTCAGTTTTTAAAAAAAAAAGATTCAAGACATTATTTCACTACTGAAATTATAGAAGCGAGAAGGGGATTTATTTATACGAAAAAAAAATTTATTTTAGTTAATTAGTTGAAATAGTTTTTTTGTTTACTGTTTTCATCAGTATTCAATGCCTTAAACCTTTATTTATTTATTTTTTTCACACTTTGGGCTAATTAAATCAGAACCTACAGTTTAACGTGGATTCCGAACCATTAACAAAGCGTCCATGCCACCACCAGGATTCGAATTTTGAAGCCTATGATAACAAAGGCCAGAGCTCTAGCCAATTGGCCATCAGGCCGCTGTCTAAAAATGGAAGAGACAGAATATCTTCCTATGTAACTTTTAGGGATAAAAGCACCACATTACAGCCGTGTGAAAGAAAATCCGGAAAACTGGTGTCAAAAAGTTTCGGCACTTGAGAGTTGAGATACCCATTTTCCAAAATAGAGTTCGGAATTCACGTCACCAGCTGAAATCAAATCTTGACAATTGCCAATCAAACTTAACTTTTATTTATGCGCCGATAGTTTATCTCTATCTTAATAGCTTATCTAGCTTATTTTTTATGACTAGTATACCGACGGTCGATGATAAGAGGGCATTGTCTTCCTGGAAGACTTTCACAGTTCCTCATTTTCGTGGCGTAAAGAGAAAATCTGCAAAATTTGCCACTAGATAGTCTGATTTTCGATGTGAAACGTTTATACACAATTGACATCGCATATCTCCGTTTCTTAACGCAGTGACTGCAATGCATGCCACTTTTGAATTGGAACTACTGAGTTTTCTGGGAAGCTCACTGAGTCCCTCTGCGATATGTGAACAAACATGTGCTATATGACCCAAGAAAAGCACTCTTAAATACTCTATAATTATTAAACAAAAGATTATATAAATTTGAGTATTAATAGGCCGATAAGCAACTTGCTTTAATTAATTCAGATTTGAAAAAAAAAATATATTAATCTTAATGTAAGCTAGTCATAATCAAATGTCATAAATGTAATTAAAAGGATGTCCAAAAATTATTTTGAAATAGCATAGTTTCATTGCCCCGCATGGAAAAAAAGTTTGCTATTTTCGTCGAGTGTTCTTCAAAAGATTGTTCGAGTGGTCTAAAATATGTTATTCTTTTTTCTAATTAAGAATCATTTATATTACTCCCTTTCGTGCGATATATATTTGCATGCCAATTTATTTCCCCTTTTTTTTCATGTATGTATTGTACTTAATTACTTTTTAAATTTAAAATATTGTGTAAGACCAAACTTTTTTAAAATTACAAATTTTTATTGGATAAGTTCATTTAAAATACAATTCTCACTTTGGCAGTCTCAAGTGAAGATTCATACTAATAAAAATGTGCTCAAACTCAATGTGAATAATGAACAAATACAATTTAATAATGGATACATTTTTTCTAATTCTATAGCTCATGGGAAGATATTTTACAAGCAAATATTATATTTCTTAAATTGGCAAAGGTTAAGGTTGTATAAAAAGTCTGATCGCCGAATGGCTAGCACTCTGGCGATTGGTGCTACAGGTTTGCTCAGTGCCATGGATGTTTGTAGTAATTCGGAATCCACTTTAAATCGTAGGTTCTGGTTTAATATGACTGTAGGGCGCTGGGTTGACAAAAAAGAAGAAAATATTTCCTGTCTCGAAATCTGCAAGTAAGCAGACGGCCTTGGCTCACCATGGAGCTGTTGCATCAACGAAGAAAAAAAGTTGTATAATTTATAGATTTCGAGAAAGGATGATTTATCGTTTATTTTTTATTGTTAATATCTACTATTATGGACTCAACAAATGAATCAAGAACTTAAAAAAAAAAAAAAAAAAAAAAAAAGGTTTCTTGCTGCTTTATATTTTCTTATGAAACAAATGTAATATATTCAGAACTGGTGGATGGTTTGGAGACAAGTTAAAGCAGAATTTCTATTCGATAAACAGCAATGGAGAAATTATGTTTCTTTCAATGTTTCTTGATGATAATGATTTCAAAACAAATGCTAGAGTCATTATTAGTAAATTAACATTTTTTGATCATTTGCCTCATGAGTGAATATTGAATTTAGCAAATGAATGTTGTTTTGTATACAATACAACACTCATATATATATTTAAAAATAGGCATTTAAACTTAATTTATATAACATTTAATATAATAATATATATAATTTATATGATAATAATATAATTATTTTAATTTATATAAATTTCATATTAACATATGGTCAAGTAATTCAATAATTTCTGGCGCTTGGGGCCACAGGTTTCGTGCGGGGCCATGGATGTTTGTAGTGGTTCGGAATTCACTTTAAGCCGTCAGTCCCGGTCTAATATGACTGTAGACCACTGGGCGTAGAGCTCATAACCCTACTCCGTAAAAAGAAAACATCTCCTGTTTCGGAATCTGTCAGCAGGCAGACAGTCATGGTATAACATGAATTGTAGTGCCAGAGAGTTAATTAGTTAAATAACTTATCAAAAATAGTAAAGAAATACATATAATTATTGTAGAAAAATTGTCGTTTCTTATTTCAACTTTCTCGAAAATCGTCCGACGAGCTTATCGAGCTTACGACGGTAATATTTATCGGATATTGGCTATAGGGGAAAAAAATTATCATGCCTAATTTATATTTTCACCTACAAACAGAAAAACCCCATTGTTGATCTAAATTATCTAAATAAAAACTTAATCTGAGAGAAGAACAAATTAAATATTAAAGTATTCTCTTTAGCCCGAATTATTTTGATCTTACTTTAGGATTCAGACCGTTAATAACCAATCGGATAGCTTAAAGGAAAATTACTTTTAAAATAAAATAATTTTCTTAAGATGATGATGTCGTTTCCATTTGAATCCAAATCAGAGTTATCATACAGAAGGATTTACCATTGTCTCAATTATTTCTCTTTCTGAAGGATTTGCTGATGATTTGCTATTAAAATAAAGCTGATGATTTGAAAAGCGACTAAGACGCACAAATTTTAGTAGACGTATGTGTTGAAACTGTTAACCAACTAACAGGCATTATTTCAGGGAAAAAATAGACCAATTACTTTTAATACTTAAAATTTCCATCAAGAATAAAATGAACAATAGATATAGCTACTCACAAAATAGAATCCTGTAAAATAGAGGAATGTTTATCAAATAAAATGTTTGAGTTTTAATACAACTTCAGTAAACACAAGATTACATAAAGAAACATATGTTTTTACTGGTTTGGTTTGTCACTCTATGGTCACTTTTTTTTTGCACAATTTAGACTAATTAGAACGGGGCAAACATTTACAGTAATACAGTTTTTAATTGATGATATCTTCTAATTTAATTTCCTTTTTCTTAACTATAAATTTGACGTCTATATATTACGATGGCCAGACAAAGATAATTGTTTTCTGGGTTTGGTTTGTTGTTCTACATTCATTTTGTGCACACTCTAGGCTTTTTAGACCGGGACCTATAGTGTAACGTGGATTCCGAACCACTCACAAACATCCATGCCACCGGCAGGATTCGAGCCTGAAGCCTGTGGCACCAAAGGTCAGAGCGCTAACCAATTGGCCACTAGGCCGTCGTGGCTTTATTGGGCAAAAGCTAAACAAAGAAATACTATAGATAACTTGCCATCATCATATTCTCGAATTCATGCATAAGACAGTTGTTGTTAAATGAAGTTGCGGCCCAGTCGAGATTTCAACACGGCTGACACACTGATGTTCAATAAGCTCAATCGATCACAGTGATTTTTAGACTGTCATATTTGATGCTTCAATTCATATAAAAAAAAGTCTCCAAAAATTCGTCAGATATCATTGAGTTTGCAAAATAAATCAACTTGAAGAGTTCCAAGCTCGTGATGATTATCAAGAACTTTTAAAGCTTTAGGGTGATTGCCACGTGTTCCACAGATGGGAAAGGTAATTCTCTCTTTCAAAATATATTTATTCAGAGATAGGGCCATGTGGCTAGAGCTCTGGCGGTCGGTACCACAGATTTCGGATTCGAGTCCCGGTGGTGCCATGGATCTTTGTAGTGGTTCGGAATCCGCTTTAAACCGTAGGTCTAACATGATCGTAGAGCGTTGCGGAGGTATTGTTACTCCGCGTGCGTAGTTTATTTTCAAGTTATACTCACCTCCTGAGTAGTGCTAAGTGAGTAAAGTCGGTGCAGCGCTTGACTTAAAGCAAGGCAAACACTTAGACAAGTTTTCCAGCTGCATTAGAAAAAAAAAACATTTTCAAAGATCAATTCAAACTGGAAGAATCTGGAATTCGCGATGTTTACTCGTTTGCTCTGAAATGTTATGGGAACAGCTTTCAAGCAGCAATTACTTATTTTGACCCAAGAAAAAAATTTGCAGCTTTACGAAAAAAAGAAAAAAAAAATATGAAATAATATGAAGGTATGGATTATAAAATTTCGAAGTGTGTGATGATTTTTTTTTTTTTCGATTATGTTTCTCATGAATCGAAAAGGAAATGAAAGGTGATTTAAAAACAACAGAAAATTACGAATCCTTGAAACGAGCCCAAATTTATCCAAATGTAGTCCTTTTGTACCGACAATTTTGCTTTTTTTTCACAATATCTTTGCTTTAATTGCCCCATAGTAGGAGAGGTTTTCCTAATATTTTTTTTCCTGTAATTTAAATTTTTTTTTCTGTCTTTTTTTAATTTAAGCTATAACATATATGTTAGATAAAACATATTTAAGTGTTTGTTCTAGATCTGAGGTACAGTGAGTGTAAAAAGTATTCGTACAGTACGACAATTGATTTAAAAGAGATCCGTTCATAAAAATTATAAACATAAATTCCATTTTAATTAATTATAAATATATAATAGAACATATTTTCACTAGTTTCATGTAAAATTGACACAAAAATAATTTTATACATGAATAAATATTTACAAAATTGAAACAGTCAAACATGTTGTGGTGTAAAAAGTATTCGTACATCAGGCATATATTGGCCAATACAATCATAATATTTCCGCTAATACCTTGTAGGATATCCTTTAGCTCGAATAACTGCCTTGAGTCTCTTTGGCATCGATTCCACCAATTTTGCTGTTATTCAGCTAGATATGGCGTCCCATTCTTGATTAAGAGCTGATTCCAAATCCTTTTTATTAGAAATATGTCTGGATCTAATATTTTTATCAAGAACGTCCCATAAATTCTCGATGGGGTTGAGGTCCGGCGATTGAGGAGGAAATTTCATGAACTTTGGAGTATTATATAGTATTCAGAACTTTGTGTTTCGGGCTGTGTGCTTGGGGTCGTTATCATGCATGAAAATGTAAAGCCCATTCAAGCCCATTTTTGTTGCACTAGGTCCTAAATTATTTTTTAAAATGTCAATATAAAGTTGATGATTCATAATGCCTTTAATAAAGACTAATTTGCCCACCCCAGAAGCACTCATACAACCCCAAACAAGCAGACTTCCACCCCCCTATTTCACTGTTGGCATTAAATTCTTAGGATGCATTTCTGTATTGCGCTTTCGTCTTGCCATTCGTCTTCCGTCTGATCCAAATATGTTGTATTTACTTTCGTCTGTAAAGATAATCTTTTTCCAGAAATCTGGACTTTCATTGACGTATTGCTTGGCGAAAGACAATCGCAGCTTCCGATTCTTCTCACTAACAAAGAATTTTCGTCTCGCAACACGGCCATGGAAACCTTCATTTCTGCATGCATTTCGAACAGTACTTACGTAGACTGCTGTTCCCATGTTCTTTAGTTCTGATGTTAATGTAGGAGCACTTAATTTGGGATCCTTCTTTAATGAACGTATCAGAAACCATCTGTCAGATGATTTCAATAGACATGGTCGCCCAGTACGAGAACTGTTTTGAACCTTTCCAGTGCCAGCAAACTTTTTTATGATTGACTGCACAGTTGAACGGGGTCTACCATTTTACGGAGCTTTAAAATCAGTTCTCTTTCGGAAACACTTGTCTCTTTACTTTTACGACCCATTACAGAATTTCTAGTTTCTCACTACATTAAAATTTCCACTGAAGAACCTTTTAATAACTTACAAGATGGCGTCAATTAACTACATCATAATGGCTAAACCAATCACAAAATAACTAAAAAAAATTTGCATTTCTTTTAGTGTACGAATACTTTTTACACCACAAGATGTTGGATTGTTTCAGTTTTGTAAATATTTATTCGTGTATAAAATTATTTTTGTGTCAATTTCACATGAAACTAGTGAAAATATGTTCTATTATATATTTATAATTAATTAAAATGGAATTTAGGTTTATAATTTTTATGAACGGATCTCTTTTAAATCAATTGTCGTACTGTACGAATACTTTTTACACTCACTGTAGATAGAAACACATTATTAACATTGTAACTTAAGACATCGTTTAAACTATGTTATTAACGAATATGTATATTATAAAATCTCATTTTCACATATATAAGGAAAATTGTATTAATAATATAATAATGTATTAATTGTACATTGTTATCTAAATTGAATTTTATAGATTATTTATCTTTCCTCTTAAATATATAATGTTGGTAAAATAAAACCTATTCTTGAATAGGCTAATATAATAATATACATATTATTTATACATTCTTCTTCTTCATTGGCGCAATAGCCTCATAGTAGGCCAAGGCCGTCTACCTGCTACCTAATTTTCACTTTAAAGTGGGTTGCTTTATATGTTTTTATTTTAATTTACGTGATTCTTTCTTAGCTAGCGCGGAAAATAGGAAAAGCATATTAGACATGCTTTGGAGGAAGTTGGAAAACATAAGTGCAAAATTTTTGAATAATCGATAAATATCTTCTGATTCCGCTTTTGAGTCTTAAAATGGATAATAGCATACACATGCAAATTTTTTATTTAGATATTAAAGCTGTGAATTATTGCAGCTATTAAAATGTACAATTGATCAATCTTATAATCGGTAGTCATTTGATTGTATTAAGATAATATGTGATTTAAAGAAATGGTATGAGTTTTGCATGAAATTAAATTTACTAATAATATATAAATGAGTTATATTTTTATTTTTAACTACTCAGAGTTCATTCAATGTTACTGAGGCGAAGTATTTGAAAACGATTCATACAGTTTTTTTGCCATTTTCTTTATAATCCCGCATATATATTCTAATTTTTTTCACGCATATTTATATTAATTTTTTTCACATGTTTACCATTTACTAAAGGTTAACATAGATTTCAGATTTGAATCCAGGCAGTGACATGGGTGTTGACGAGTGGTTCGGAATCAACGTTAAACTGTACGTCCCGGTTTATTTAGCCTAAAGTGTGCACAAAATGACCGTGGAGCGACAAACCAAACGAAACCTAACTAAAGGTTACACATGTTTTACCGAAACCGAAAATATATTTCTATTCCGAAAATTTTTATTTTTTAATAATTTTCATTAATATATATATATACATTAATGAAAATTGATGACCGAGTGGCAAACGACAGGTTTCGAGTTTGAGTGCCGGCTGTGCCATGGATGTTTGTAGTGGTTTGGAATCCACTTTAAACCGTAGGTCCCAGTCTAATACGATCGTAGAGCGTTGTGTGTGTGGGGGGGGGGGGGGTAGTGTTACTCGCGTCAGTAGCATATCTGCAAGCTTCACGTGCCCCTTGGGTAGTGCTAACTGTCTCTGTATTGCCAGCTGCATTAGAACAACACATTATTAAACAACACATATTTACATTATTAAACAAAAACAAAAAATACTGAATACAATTAAGCTTTTTCCCCGCTAAAATTATTCGTACGTATTTAATAATTATATTCTTATATATAATACATTTTTTTTTTAAATAAAAAAGTTTATTGTGAACCATTTTAGAATCTATATACTAAAATAAGAGTAAAAAAACATAATTTATATTGTTAGAATGATGTCTGAGCCTCTTTCTCCAAAAAAGCCCTTATGTTTCTTATATATACTTTCAACTTTTTCACGCTAATGGAAAAAAAAATCTGAAATTAAAAACATTTCAGAAAATTGAAATAATTTTCAGCGTGTTATGCATATTTAGAACCCATTTAGATGTTTGTAGTTGGTTCGGAATCTACTTTAAACCGTAGGCCCCGGTCTAACAGGATCGTAGAGCGTTGCGGGGGTAGTGTCACTCCGCGTCCGTAGCTTATCTTCTATCTACACGCACGGAATCCAATACAATCGTCTAAGTGTTTGCCAGCTGCATTAGAACGAAAAAAAAAAAAAAAAAAAAAAAAAAAAGATTTTAGCAGTTATTTAAAGTCTTTCACTTAGATTAGAAAATTCCGAAGAGATTTTAAAAACCAACTATTGGTTACAAAGTAAAATCCCGGATTGATGTTCTGAAAGCATTTCTACAGGACAGGACCTGTAGAAGTCTATTGTAGTAAGAGGTGAAAGAAGGACCAGTAGATTGCAATGAATAAGGACTTCTAGAGGTGAAAGAAGGACCAGTAGGCATTCATCCTCATATAGAAGGTAACCAATTCGTCACACGAACTGAACCTTTTACGAAGAAGGGAGTGGTTGTAAAGTATTGGATCGAGTTGTAGAGTATTGTATATTCATGGAGTACTGTATTTCTCCGCCCTAACACCAAGAAAAGCAGACACATAACAGTTTAATTGTTATTAATTTTTAAATCACTTTCTGATCAGAAAATTATCCTTAATTAGAATTTGAAAATTGTTCTAATGATTTTTTTTTTTTTAATTCAAAGTACACTCTGATTGAATATTTATGAAACCAAATTATTATACATGCAAAATCAAAGCAAAGGCGTATTTTGAAATGCAAATAAATAAACATTCAATTTATTTATATTTTTTATACATATGATTTATATAATTAGTATGTGAATGTGTATTTGATTCCATTTGAAAGTGGAACATTTTTATTAAAAAAAAAAAAAAAATTACCAAATAAACCATATTTTTATTGTAATATGATTTATATTGTTATTTTAAAATTTATTGCTGTAAAATATTACAATATGCATCTTCAGTTCAATGAATAAAATTTTTTTAAAAATAATTCAAAACTAATACATCCGAAAATTCAATACTTCAAATACAGATTGAGATATATAATTTTTTAACTATCAACTCTTTCATTTTTTAAATTAGATAACAATTCATTATAGTTGAAACATTAAAAACTATATATAGTATAGTTTTTAATGTATATATATATATATATATATAATTCATATTTATAAGCTATGAAATATAGTGAGAAGTATTTGAAAATGAAAGGTATTTTTTTATTAAATAATGTAATATAATATGCAGAAGATCTTAATAAAATATTATGGTTAATTAAATTCATCAAATTTCTAATGTATGCAAATATTTTACAAAATTTTAAAATTCAATTTTTAGAACTGTTTGTAAATTATTAAAGAAAAATATTTGTTTGTTGAAGAGCTAATATTAATCTCTCTTGTATAATTATATGACTATTCAATCAGATATACATTATATCGCTTATAACAGGCAGTTATGTAAAATATCTAAATTGGATGTCAATGATTTCATTTCCAAACTAATGAATAAATTTGGATAAAATGTTAAAATAAAATTATTCTATTTTTAAATAAGTTTTAAGTATAAAAAAATGTACTTTCATATGTATTTACTATTCATATAAACAAAATGTTATTAACCATTCCATAAAAAAAACGATGTTTGATTTTTATTATGATTTAGAAGTAATATTCACCAACAAAAAAAAAATCGCCTTAACGAATTCAATTTGTATAAGTTAATATACAAACTGAACTGCAAGAAATATAAATAATTTCAAGAAACATCAAAACATTTCTATGATGGAAAAAAATCATCGAATAGAATTTTTATCAGAAAGCGTTCCAACAAATGTCATTGTCGAGTATCCATTATAACTTTGAGCGTTGCCACATTGGTTAATAGAGAGTTTTTGCATACCGTACGTTAGTTACCGTAGGACGTCCGTTAGCTTTTTCTCCCTAGCGCTCATGATCATAAGAAACTGGGCATAAGCTAACGGACGTCCTACGGTAACTAACGTACGGTATGCAAAAACTCTCTATTAGTTCATTGATTTAACTATTATGATCTACGTTAACAACTAAATCTCTTTTTAACGATAACATTCAAAGCTTGTTCCGTCTTAAAATAATAATAATAATTATTATTATTATTATTATATATATATATATATATATTTTTTTTTTATTTTTTTTTTTTTTTTAAGGAAATTATATATTTAAAAAATTTTTTTATCTTAAATATATTGAATTGCATGTAATATATTGAATATATTGAATTGCATGTAATCTTGTACATTTAAAATATGTTATATTTTAATGCCTACTAACAGGCATGGCCTGGAGTTGTGCAGGTTAAGATAAAATGACAGAAATAAGTTTTTAAATTCACTCTGTTCAGAAAACTTTTCAAAGTTACAAAATTAGAATTCAGAAGGATTTCAAAAGAAAACTTATTATAATATCTAATTTAATTGAATTTTGATATCTCATACGACCACGTAATCAAAAACTTAAAACGAAAATAAATATATTTATTTTCTAACTTAAAACTCATCAGTGAAAAAATTAATTAATATAAGCAAAATCATTATATTAGAAATACGAAAAAGAGCATATGGCTCGAATTCTAATTAAACATTAAATAAATAAATACGCAGATTGAAACGATAACATAAAAAAATATAAAAGTTAGTGAATATATTAATGAAAACTATGAACGTCATAGATAAAAAAAAGTAAAAATATGTGAAAATATTTTTAAAAAAACAGTAAAAATATTTGAAAATATTAAAAAAAAGTAGCTACAACGTTATTGCAAGAGTCTATTTATAAAACATTCTTAATGTATTTGTAGGATTTTTTTGACTCGAATTCTAATTAAACAATAAATAAATAAATACGTAGATTGAAACGATAGCACAAAAAAATTAAAACAATAAATAAGTGAATATATTAAATGAAAACTTTGGATGTCATAAGAATGAACTATAAACTTTATACGAATAAAAAAGTAAAAATATATTAAAATATTTTTTTTTAAAAATAGTAAAAATATTAAAAAAAAGTAGCAACAATGCTATTACAAGAAGAGTGTATTTATAAAATACTCTTAACAAAATATTTGTAAGATTTTTTTCTGGGAAAAATAGTTAAAAAAATATTGCTTCCTTGTTGAAATAATGAGTCATTAAAAAGGGAGTTATTTACAAATTAATAAATGGAAAATTTTCGCGTTAGCAGTTATTTAATTGCAATAATTTAGTTTTTTTTAATCAACTACATTGTATCATAAGTTAGCTGCCTTTGAAATATTTTTAATAATAAAACTTACGTGAAGATCTAAGTTAAAGTTATTAAGCGTGTCTTACTTTTTGGCAGGAGCGACTGTATATGTTTATTCAATTCCTTCTATTAGCTCACACTCTCCCTATATATATCTTGTTCAAATTTTCAATCATTCATAAAATACTTTTTATTCATCCACTCAAGTTCAAATACATTTTTTTTTTGAACTTGTAGTGGATGACACTGGATGCTAATACAGTTTTTTAAAATATTAATTTATTAATTAAATTTAATTAATTTTAGTTTTTTTTTTAGATTTAAGTTGCATATATCTACCAATAGATGACGCCAGATAAACTTAAAAAAATGAAGGAAATTATTTATAAAGGATTTTCTGCAATGTAGTGAAAAAAAAGTAGGAATTGATTTAAAATTTTTTTTTTTATTTTTTATATTACTTGTTTTAAAAACATCTGGTCAAACTTTATTGAACGGCATGGTAGAAAATATTAACTTGTTTTGTATTGAAGAGAAAAATATTTGTTTGTATGGACGTTAGTTTGCCAATTTGTATTTCTTATAAATACCAAATTAAAACATTGAATGGTTTAAATCTTTTCTCTAAATTCATTATTATTTTCGTTTATTTTCTATACTATATATTCGATTTATAATAATGCAGGAAATCAAATTGTTATTATTCTACACATGTTTTTATTTCCGTTAGCGATTAGTGATTTGCAGTTAATTAATTTATTTGTTATTATTATTTTTTTTTTATTTTTTCATATCGATGCTAATATCTAATTTTTATTCATTTATTTTTTGATGATATTTAAAATAGATATATATTATCAAGATAGATATTATTATTATAGATATATACGAATTACGAATGAGGGTGTAAAAACACATGTAGAATTATAACAATTTTTAAATGTTTAATTTATTCCTTTACTGGCATATTGCAGCTGTTAAAATATTACAGATTGGACTTTGTTTTCTCTGCAATAAATTCGTAGAAAATTTTTTTAAATTATTTTTGGAAAATTTAATTTCTTCATTTTAACATAATAAGAAGTTCTCAAATTATGTAAATGTTTTTATTTTGTTAGTAATTACAACTGTAGAATAGTAAGACACGGATTAAATATTAATATTTTAGGAACTAATAAATTCCTTAATTACTCATAAAAAATCCAGAAAAATAATTTGTCAATTAATATTCGTTATAATAATTATATAAGATATTTATTTTAACCTGTAATTTAATTGTACAGAATTAATTTAATTTCAATCATTTAAAAAAAAAATAATTAAAATGTATTCTCAATATATTTTTTAATAAAAAGTAATGCATAATAAGTAGAAAGGAAGTCTTTATTTAATAAGGCCAATTAATATTGTTTTAGGATTATGTGCAATATGCATGCTATTTACTTTTATAGTATTTATTACTTGTATTATTATTATTATTTTTACGTCTCAACATTAGATTTTTATTCTTCTAGGAGAATGATTTCTAAACTTTGTTGATCGCATACCTCTGAGATGAAAATAAATATACAATGTAATACAATACGCTATACCACACCACATCACTGTGCCTAGAGCTCAGTTGCCCCTATGTAGTTTGGGAATGATGTGGGTGAGAAGAAGTCTAATTGAACTCTGTGACGCTCTACGATCATATGAGACCGGGACCTACAGCTTAAAGGGGATTCCGAACCACTACAAACAGCCAGGATTCGAACCCGAAACCTGTGGTACCGTGCGCCAGAGCGCTAGCCATTCGGCCATTCAGGCTCGCTATAATGTATATGATTTACAAAAATAATTTTTTTTTCATTTAAAACATGCTCTTTTCACATGCATCATATATCCCTCTTAGTAGCTTAAACTCAATTTAGAGAGGGAGGGGAATCTGCATGACATCTTACTGATTAAAACTAGGAAGGAACGCAACAACTTTTTTTGCTTCCTTTTAGATAACTTCTGTAGATGTACCTGCAGAACACGAATGCGCAAACTCATTAAAAGCATGGGCGGCATAGATCTCCATAGAGCAACAAAATAAAGTATTTTAATGCCACAATTACCATCAAGTCTCTTCATTTGTGAACTGCAAAGGATTATGATTATCCACATTACTATTTTGGTGTTGAATATCTGTAGGTCTTTGTTCCACTTCTGTATCCCTAGAACAACCCACAGACAGAGGACGATATTTATTCCGGTAGAACTGTTAATTATTCTATAAGTATCCCATCAGTGGCTTGCAATAATGGTCCCTGCACTTTCTCAAGTTAAGAGCAGTATATCTATTGGTGCAATCTTGGGAAATAAAATAAAGCCTTATATTAATTGTGGTTAAAACTAAATATTTATTAGATAAAAAAAAATAATAAATAATAATAGAAAGTGTATTTGTTTCAATTTTACTTTTAATGCCAATAAATGATTTGCTGGTTATTGGATGAGAAAAAAAAAGCCGTAAATATTGCCAAAAGCGAGAAAAAGAAGTGGCAAATAGTGGAAAGAAATCAAATGAACCATTTTTGCCATTATTTCTTTAATTGCGAGAACACACTTCCAGTACTATCATATTGGAATGGGGTTCAAGTACAAGATGACATTAACAATTATATAACAGTTGTCCACAAAAATGGAAGATTGCAATTATATTCATTTAAAAATGTTACAAAAAAATGACAACAGGTAAAAGATATTATTTTACAATACATAATTAGCAGTAAAGTCTCTTGTTGACTTTTGTCTCATGTATTGTGCTTTTGGTGTATATTCAAATTGTCTCCACAGTAATGCACCAACAGATTTTCATTTCATTTGTCTATGTATATCTTTTCCATTTGAGTAAATTTTGTAATAGACTTTTACCTCTCCTGAAATTAGGGTATTGAGACAATTGCTTCATTTGAGATCAGATGAAAATATAGTCATTTATTTTTGGCCCAGCTTTTAGTATAAATTTATCTTTCAAACATCAAAAATTGTTTTTAAGTCTTTTATGTGTTCTTTTAATAGACAGTTTTTAGAAACTATAAATACATCCTTTTCGACGTTTCATAATAGAATCTCGTGATTTTGGTTGCACATTGATATGGAATATATACTGATCTTCAGCAGGCATGCTTGCCAAGAATTCACATTATCGTGTATTCTTCAGTTAGTCTGCATTGCATAATTGGAATTTGGATGCGTGCTTTCTAAAAATAAGAATGTACAAATAGAATGTTAGATGAACTAATTAGTTGTATCCCGTTGATCCTCATGGATTCATTTCCTCCGTCTATCTAATTTATTAATCTTACGACTAACCCAGCTGACACCTGGTTGTAAATTCTTTTGTTAGCTCCTGGTTGTAAGATGTTCTTTGCCTGAAACAATAAATGTTTTAGAGATAAGAAGTGAACACAGAAGAAAATGTGAATTAAAGCCTGAAGAGAAGGAAAAACGGATCCACTGGCAATTAAGCCTAATCATGGGCTCAAATAGTTAAAAAAAAACACTTCGCTATATATTGAGAAGCACTTGGACTGATCTGATAAAAGACAAGGCCACCATACAACCCTGATGTAAGGTGACATTTATTATCAATGTATGGTCATCTCATTAAAGTGGTCAATACCTGCCATATATTGACGGAAAATGTTACCATTCTTTTTTTATTGGGGATTAGTAACATGTGAACTTCCATGCTTTGCAGCAGGTTGGTTATAAATGTCTTTCCAGGCAAATAGCTTCATTTCTGAGTAGCATTTTTCGATTTTGTTATTTATCTGATTAAGCTGATTGGAGCTTTGGTTAATATAGTAAAAATTGCTAAAATTGACGTGTGATATAAGTTTTAAAGAAAAAAATATTTAGTCTATATCTTTATTTTCACTGACTTCAAATTAATATAGAACTTCCTTGTCCTATTAATTCATGCAACATACTATATAACAATAATATTAGTTGTAAAATTTAAATCAAGAATAAATATAATAAATAAATTTTTTCAAAATACTAAGCACATTTAAAAAAAAAATTGCATTAATGCTTTCAAATGGCAGCAGCAGGATTCCACTAAGTTACAGTATTACTGCATGTATATTATTATACACTATCTGGAAGAAAGTGACGGGACACCCCTCGAAAAGTAGAAAAGTCGACAATACAGCTGACACATGCGCATTAATAGGTATCACGTGTCAGCCATATCCTATAAATACTCTGTGGAGTCAACTAGAGTTGTTTTTTGTCAAGATGCCGCCACGGGAAGAGTTGTCTGAGTTCGAGAAAGGTGTGTTGGTTGGATTGCATCTTGCCAAGGTGTCAATTAGGGAGATATCCCGTCTCCGTAACAACTCAAAATCAACTGTAGCGCGTGTTGTGTGTCGCTACAAGACTGAGGGACACTGTCAGAACAAACCCCGAAGTGGACGACCTACAATTCTCTCCAGCTGGGACAGGCGGGTGCTCGACAGGGAGATTCGAAGTAACCGTCAAACATCAATGGATATCATCGCTAATGAGTTTAGACAAGCCACAGGTGTGGCCGTTTCGACCAAGACTCTTCGTATCGAGGCCCATAAGTTAGGTTACACTAGACGTTCGGTGGCCCATAAGCCTTTTATTACGAAAACCAACAAGAAAGCGCGCTTTCGATGGGCCAAAGACCACCGTACTTGGACTCTGGTTGACTGGAAACGCGTCCTTTGGAGTGACGAGTCACGATTTACCCTTTTCCGTTCCGATGGACATGTTTGGGTATGGCGTTTACCAGGAGAACGCCTTTTGCCCGAGTGTGTCGTCCCAACTGTAAAGTTTGGTGGAGGAGGATTGATGGTATGGGCCTGTTTCTCCTGGTATGGGGCTGGCCCACTGGTGAAGGTTGATGGTGCGATGAATGCCGATAGATACTGTGATATTCTCGACAATCATGTCCTTCCTACCTTGTGGGCAACGTACGGTATGGATGATTGCTGTTATCAAGACGACAATGCAACATGCCATGTTGCAAGGAGGACTCTTAATTGTTATGTGAACAACAACGTTAAACGCATGGAGTGGCCGGCGCAGAGCCCTGATCTTAACCCAATTGAACATCTCTGGGACGAATTGGACCGTCGGTTGAGGGCCTGCACCCCACTAACCAAAAGCAAGCCTGAACTATGGAACTTCCTGTTAAACATTTGGAAGGAAATTCCTCTTTCCACCATGGCTAATTTAGCGGAAGGCATGCCCAGAAGGGTTGCAGCTGTGATCGCAGCCAAAGGAGGCCCTACCTCCTATTAATTTTAATAAATATGGGTTTATGTCGTTATAGTGTCGTGTCCCGTCACTTTCTTCCACATAGTGTATAACGTAGCTGTTGAACTATATTTAAAAAATTTAGGGTGCATATATTAATGCAACAAAACTTTTCAAAATAAAATATTCTATATTGTTTACTGGAGTCGAGAAAAGTCGTGTCCTATCAGCTAATTTATTATTATAATTTACTTGTTGAGTAAATAAAAATGGTAGTGGTTTAAATGGATCACCCTGTATAAAAATGGTGTTAAAATCAATAATAACATTTGAAAACTCGGCATTACATTGGATAACTGATTCTTCTTTTATCAAAACCTCACATGAATCCAATTGTTATTGGACCCAGACACAATTCAGCTTACTAATGGGAATGTTCTTTTCATTTTTTTTTTTTAAACTCTTTCTCCCTTTTTTTACTTTTTCTTTTCATTTTATTTCAATTATGCATCCCAACATACCACAGTCCCTCAGCCCAAACAAAAAAGTGGATCATCATTTTCATGTTATGTGTCACTATCCAGTTCTACGAACAAAGCGACATCCCATTGTCCGACCAGCCAGACAAAAAAAGCCTCTGTCCGTGTTCTGGTTCTTTTCATCTGTTGGCTTCCATCCCCCCCGAAATGATGCGTGTTGGACAAAAATTTGAGAGTCAATTGGACACCTGTTTTTGTGAGCGTCGATTGTTATTATGATTCCCTCGTGCGCCTGCTATTTCGGGAAACCATCAAGTTTGCAGGAAATATGCGGCAAGGATTCGACATTAATTATTCATCTGGTGGCGATAACTATTCACTCAGTCCTTTTTTCAGGTTGACATGCCTGTGCGCGTGTGGGGGGTTTTGCAAGGTTAGTGACATTTTAAATTCTTGAAAAAAAAAAGAAAAAAAAGGCGTTAAATAGAAATTGAATGGAAAAGGATATTTGAAGAGTCACACAAACATTTTTCCTTCAGAAAGAAAAAAAACAAAAAAACATTTTTTGACAGCTGATGCATAAATTTTTATTCTTAAGCAGTCTTTTCTGAATTTGTTAAAAAATAAAATTTTAATCGAAAATATTAATTATTTTTTTATCTGCGAAAGCAAACAACTCTCATTTGCTCATTTCTATATTCCTATATTATGTGGTGGGGGCCTGAATGACCCGAGTGACTAGGGCTCTGGCGTTTGGTACCACAGGTTTCGGGTTCGAATCCCGGCGGTTTGCAGTGGTTCGGAATCCACTTTAAACCGTAGGTCCCGGTCTAACAGGATCGTAGAGTTGCGGGGGTAGTGTTACTTCGCGTCCGTAGCTTATCTTCAAGTTACACGCACCTCCTGGGCAGTGCTAAGTGAGTAAAGTTGCTTGCCTTAAGGCTCAAAGACAATTGTTTAAGTATTTGAAAGCTGCATTAGAGCAAAAAAGTATTATGTGGTGATGTTTTATTTAGAATATAATAACGCTTAAAATAAGAGAAATTCATTCACTAACTCTCAAATCATTAAAATGCCTTAATAATTAATTCTGCAATATTCATTAATAATAATATATCCCCTAAATCATGACTACTCAGATTAAATACAAGAGGAATCTTCAAAGTAGGGAATCTCAATGACTTTCTTAGATCACTAATAAATACCACAAATCAACTAATCAGGTTCGGAAACCTTCAGGTTTACAACTTTAGCACTTATACTAGATAAAAAAATATTACAATTATACAATTCTTACAATTCTTTTCTTCTGAAGGAAAATATATTAGTACAATTCTTTTGATCTGAAGGAAAATATATTAGTTAGTTTAATTTTGAAATATAATGAAATGAGTGCATTCAAGGAACAATAATTATTTTTGCATAGTGGTTAACTACAGTTAATAAATTTATCATAGAAGTGCTATCGTATGACTACGATTAAACATTTTACTTCAAATAAAAGAAATTGATTCAAAGATAACACAAGCAATGGCCAGATTTATCAACAAGCTTCTAAAAATATATTACATTTTAAAAGATTAAGATATCAAAATATATTTATATAAATTATATTCTAACCCTTTATCGTGGAAGGTTGCGACAACTGGGGCTCAAATGTCTTTGGAATATATAATTAAGTTGAGTTTTCAATGAAAAATTCTATCTAATTCCGTCCTTTGTACTAACAAATTTATGAATCAAAAGGCTTGGTGGTTTTACCAAATTACCGGTACTGATGATCGTCATCAGACTGCTGTGAAATTTGGACACCAAGGCGATCAAAGTTCCATACTTTCGTAGAAGGTCGAGACATCAGGGGTTAATCCTTGAAGAGGGATTAGCCCTCTCCCCCTTAGGGAAGAGGGGTGGCTTCTCTGATTGTTCTGCATTCTCATTGAAGCAGGGAAATTCTGGGTTTGACTTGCAAGAATTCGCAGTATATGGGTTTGCACCTCAGTTTCTTTCTCCTTTCGGTTAAGATCTCGATCATTCTTCTCCGTCTATATCGTCTTTTGATGTCACCGTTACTTTTTTAATCCTTCCTGAGATCTCCTGTTCTTTCATTATTTGTTGGATTTTCCTTTTAAAATCTGCCCAGGGGACTATAAGCTTTTCCATTGGCGTGGAGTGATATGGACACTTAAGCAGACCATGCGGCTTGTCTTTTTTGGGAATCAGGGGTCTATTTCTTCCACACGAAAAGTATTTCACAAAACATCTGGATAAACACAGCTTATCACTCCATCGCCACACAAAAAGCTTAAATCCTTTGTGGCAATTCACTCTAGATCAACAAATAAGCGAGCCAAACATTCTCTTCCAGCTTTTACCACTTGCACAATTGAAAAGCCGTTAATAATTTCTAGTAAGTAAATGAAGCTTCCTTTTTCACTGGGGTGGGTTCACCTTATGGGTTAATTTTTGCTTGATAGATCCTGGGTTTTTTTAGTTTTCAACATTACAGTTTTAGTGCTATTATCTGTTTTATTCGTATTGATTTTCACCGAATACTAAAATCCCACGTCGTAGAACAACAATAAACCGGACGCCTAATCTCCTCGTTTTAATGTCATGTGCAGACCTATATTTAATAGATCGCGCGTCTTTACTGTACGACAATATGGAAACTCATCAAATATTCTTTTAACTTGAGGAAAGGGTAGGGACATTTCGAATGAATTGCCTGAAAATCTAGTACATAGTTACAGATAAGCAAGGTTTCCTCTAAATATTACCTGAGGGAGATCAGGCATTTGATTGGATCAACAACAAGGGATTTTTAATATCTAGGTGGGTATCGAACATTAATATGTGCCCGTTAGTACGGTTAATTACTCTTTGTTAAAATGTTTATGTTTAAAGCAAATAAGTATTAATGCAGCAGATCATCTACTTAAATAAACTCTATCTCTATTATCATCAAAGAAAAAAAGCAATGAAAATACGAAAACTGTATATACTCACATTAATCGCAAATATAATCTTATCAGTTAAAAATAATTAGTGTCAAACTAGAATTATTTAACTTTATTTATTTATTGTTTCCGTATTTTGTATTGATATATATTTTAATTTATAAACCTATTTCAAAATTTATACTTAAAATCCTGGATCTGATGTGCTAAACAGTTTTCCTCATATAGCTATTAATTTTTTCCCTCAAAAATACACTTTTAAAAAAAGATTATTTATGCCATATTTTTGTCATTTTTCAGGGTCTGGAGGCTAGAGGTCTAGGTATTCATCAAGGACAACCGAGCTATTTACCAGCATACAATGGTATCTTCAGCATACATGCTCTCAATTTCACTCCAGCTGCCATCGACAAAACGGAGAACTACATCAATGTAGGCAACCAAGACTCAATCCTGAATTATTCTTCAAACATCTCCTCAGACAACTTGGTTGCAACAAACGAATCCCCAACGACCTTAACTGAAAAGGATGAAGTTGATGACTCATCCCTTGATGCGTTAAATCATGATATCGACGATGGAATTGATATTAATGAAGTCGATTCGACAAACAACAAGAAGGATGATCCTCCAAACCTACAAGAGTCTGCAACTATTCCACAGATACAAGTAGTCACAAAAACCATCT
This sequence comes from Caerostris darwini, assembly GCA_021605075.1. Classification (NCBI taxonomy): domain Eukaryota; kingdom Metazoa; phylum Arthropoda; class Arachnida; order Araneae; family Araneidae; genus Caerostris; species Caerostris darwini. Next base: position 151,027 of record BPLQ01008056.1, on the reverse strand, counting down.
CTGAAGAAACCTTTCAGCCAACAACGATGATAACAACAACTAAAGAGGCTACGACTAAAGAGGAAGAACCACAAGAAACCACAACAATTGTGGGTGTCTCTGTATTGGATGTGAGCAGCAGTTTAACACACTCCAACGAAAGTGAGACTTTGCTTTCTGGTTCTGAAGAGAATCCAGTGGAAGCAGAAGACGAGAAGCAAGACATTTTTGACAATTTTATTGAGCCGATACAGAATGTTTGGCAGGAATTTGTTGGTAAACTGAAAATGAGCGTTTTAGAGGTGTGGAAATCGATTTCACATCACTTGATGGAAAGACTGGAAACTTTTGCAACTGCTCCGTAGTATAATCTTTAACTAGAAAAAAGTAAATTTCCTGGTTCTTGGGTCTTAAGGATTAGCGAGGATTGCAATTCCGTCCTTGATTTAAAGATATGCACTGGGTCCCTAAACTGCAAAACCGCTGGACGCGTTTTGATTATTCTTAATCCAGATTATTCCACACTATATTTTTTTGACATACATAATGTAGGTGTAATGAAAAAAAATTGGATTTCTTACAGATCTTAAATTATTTTAAACCATTAAACTTGGCGCACAGCAGATCAGTTAAAAACCATTGATTAGCAAAAAGTTAAACTTCTAACAAATTCATGGCTTTTTTTTTTTAATAATACATAAAATCATTTTGTTCTTCGTCGAAAAGGAAAATAAAAATTTTAATATTTATAAAATATTGAGCATATTGAATTTTATTGTAAATGTTATTAAAAATATTATACTATAACTGATGATGAAGGATAACGTACATAATAAGTATGATTTTTCAGCTCTACAGCATATTGTAAATATATATATATAATATTGACTGAGTGTTTGAAACATTTAAACAAGCGAATAATTGTTTTGCAATATAGTTAAGATAGACATGCATAAATTGATCAAATTAAGTTAGATATTTTATTACCGAAATCCCGTCTCTAATTTATGTTCAAGTGTCTAGATTAAAATGTGATATAATAGACAGTTTGTATCTCTAAAAATTCGTCATCAAGGGTGTAATTTTAATGAAGAATAAAATACATTTTATTACTTTACATTATATCTACATATCACTTTTTATATCTATATATCACATTATATTACTTTATAACTGCATTTAATAATTTTTCAATCTTTCTTTAATTGTTAGAACGAATCGATTAAAAAGCTTTTTGTCAAAAATTACAACATTTTTTAAATATTTTTTTTAAAGAAACGATTTCTATATCAATATATTTTGTATACAAAGTTATAACTATAAGACTATTACAAGAGAAAATAAATATTATGTATACAAGTTATGTTTTATACTCTCAAACTTGGTTGATTCAAATTTACAGAAAAAAAAAATATTAAAAATTTAAATTATAATATTTCGTCAATTTAGGAATAGTGTGCTATTATTAATAATTTTTATAAACAATAAACTTCAATAAATGAATCTGTATTTTCTATGCTTCTTAATTTTCCCTATGCTCAGTCATTTTATGAAAAGTAGAGGAATTATTGTCATTCTATGGCATCGGTTCAAACTACCATAAAACTGCAGGTGATTGCCATATAGTGACTCTATATTACCTTCAGATTCCTAAGAATATCTATTATAAAAAAAATTAGAAAATTTTTCATTTAAAATTAAGAAAAGTTTTGATAAGCAGACTGTGTTTATAATAATTAAATAATTCAATTGTGAATTATTCTAAATTATCCAAAAGCATTCATATTATGCAAATAGTTTTACCTATAAAATAATAATTGTAAAATAAGAGCCGTTAGGATTTGGCGACTTTTTGTGTCGCCAAATGTGGTAACTTGGGTTTCTTGTACTTTTTGCAATTCACTACACTTACAATCGCAACCTGTTACTTGGCGGACATTGGCGAAAAGAATTTTAGAGGCCAAATCCCAACGGCCATATTCTGCGATTTTACCTAATCATTGAACAAAATAATCGAACAATTATAGTTATATAATACTTTCTTCATCTTTACAATTTATCTTCTTTAAATGGTTGTATAATTTGTTCTTAATTATCAAGTCTCGTTGTATGATTGCTGTGATACTCGGAAAATTTCTAAGCATGCTAGAGCAAAATTATTGATAAACAGACTGTGTTTATAATAATTAAATAATTCAATTGTGTATTATTCTAAATTATCCAAAAGCATTCATATTATGCAAATAGTTTTAACATTCAAATAAAATTAAAAATTAAAGAGTTCCTAAAATTCAAGTGCTCTAAAATTTCGAATCAATCTAGTTTGACTACATTTTTAGATGCAATATGAAAAAGATTCTGATCATAATAGAAAATAAATAATTTATTATTGATCTTATAATCATCATTGATGAAAAAATATTTGTATATAATTAATGCAGTCAGTTATCATTCATATTGAAAAATGTTATCATAAAAAACTTTTCATATTATAAACAAAAAAAGGGGGGATTGAAAATTAACTCGATGGAGGAATTCTTCAATGTTTTTGTTTTTTTCATGGTTTTTCTTCTTCTATGTATAACATTAATTAATTTATTATTTTTATTTAATATGTGTATTTTGTCGTTAAAAATCAACACATCACACGTAGTCATTTCCTGCAACTATAAATGAGTCTTATTTATAGGAAAATGATTTTCTTTTTTCTATTGTATGGATATATATTTATATGGTTTGTACATGCTTTATTAGTTGTATAGAATGATAATAAAGAATATTGAATCTATGACTGTGATTTTGATATACGTTTAATGGCTTCTGTGATAAAGCAAGAACAAAAAGTGAACACGAAAGAGATAATGCACGAATTTGAGATGTTAATGTGTGATAATGATGTAATTAAAAATGATGAGTGTGAGAATTGTTAATGGAATTTTAGAATTCTTTTGTATTAGTGTACTTCATAAATATTTCACTGGATATGAAAATTTCACCAGTAGTTTTTAGTTTGTTTTGTGACTTTTTTCACCATTTGTGTTTGTAATTCACATGTAATAAATAGAAGTAAAATAATATTTGTTTGATTTAGTTAATCTAAAAACCTAATTTATTTTTCTGGGCGGAAAAAAAAAAAAGTAAATTTATTTTTTCATGTGTAATTTATAAAATTTAACTAATTTGTGTGTAATAAAATAAAATAATTAAGGCATTGTGTCATGGAACAAACTTTTCAAATATATAATAATACATGCTATTGAAATAACATACATTAATCATTAATCAACAATACAAATAATTTCAATTAATTAAAGGCATTCACTCCTTCGAAAAAACAACGGTATAGTTTTAAATTCTTAAAATTTAATATGATTTGGGAAAATTAATAAAAGATAAAAAAAAATTGCTTACTTATAATTCTTTATTTAGTAAAAAACAAAATATATGTTGCTGTTTCTTAGCCCACTTGGTAAATGGCACCATTTAGACCAAATCCAAGAACCCATGTGGTGTCATGGAAGGAGGAAGGGAGGGCAACTTCTGTTGTTAAGGAGCACTCGTAGGTAGAACTTTCCGTGTCATTGAAAAAGGTGGGCAGTGCCTTCAGGGAGGACTTTTATGGGGAACTACCCCGCATTTGTGTATCGTATGAGTCCTACTAACGAGGCAAGATGCTGAACATCACGAAAGCCATTGAGTCACCTCCTTTTTAATAACAGTGTCTACAACAAAGCCCCACAGGGGTTTGAACGTCCGCCTTAATGTCCACCAGCGGCGTGCGTTGCCACTGAGCTACGAGTCAGGCAAAAAAACATATTATAATATGTAATTTCAATATAAATTTAAATGTAAAGGCAGCGTCGGTACTTTTTTTTTTTTTTTTTTTGCATGTGTTATTTTTTTATTTTATTTTTTCCCTCTTTCTTTATGAAAGAAAATGTTATGTGAGAAATGTTTAAATAAAATAATGTACATTAGATCTGTATTTTTTTTTATAATTATTTCCCAGAATGTTTTTAGAAACGTCCCTCGGGCGGAGAGAAACATGAAAACGTAGTATTGAAAGAAAGGAAAGGAAAAGCGAATAAAGATTATGCAAACAAACAAAGAGCACAATAAAAGTTTTAAAAGAACAACATAATGCCAATACTCGAAAACCTGTTCTATATCCCAATAAATTAACAAGAGAAATTACATTATAAAAAATAAAAAAATAAAAAATACTACACTGGTATTTAAAACTTAAGCGACTGATTTTTTTCCAATCAGAATTTTGCAAGTAATCACCAGGGTAACATAAAATTCAGGAGACAATATTTTGAACTAAAAAGATGAAGAAAGAAACACACTAATGGAGAGAAGAAAAAAAAGAACTTTTACAGTAAAAGTCTTTATTGAAAAAATAGCGTTAGTATAATGTTTTTAAGCGCAAGAGATAGACCATAAAACAGGTATCTTTTCGTAAGGTCTTCCTTAACTAAAATAGTTACCTAGCAAATGAAACAGTTGTTGAAGTAAGAGTGCTGACTCCTCAATGAGCATCTGTATCAACTGTCGAATGTTCTCAGTCTGGTATATTGCTATTGAAAGGCGTCTCCTCAAAGCATCCCATACATGTTTATGCAATTTCCATTCCAATGCTACATTCTAGTGATGTCTTTTAACTTTCTAGAAACTCTCCAATACACTAATTTGATAAGGCCTGACGTTATCATTCATAAAAACGAAGTCTGCATGAATGGAACAAATGAACATAGAGTTAAGATCGTTTGATCGTTTTGAGATATATCCAGTAATTGTGCCTCCTTGTAAGATTTGCCTCATTTGCATTCAAGTTCATTCAGCCTGTTCGTTATTATGTCAACCCAGACGAGATCACCAAGACAACCGTAACGGTCTGAGTTAGTGAAAAATAGTGTCCCTACCTCTTTCCATATCATCTGGAATTGAGAATCGCTTCTAACGTCGAAACGATTCTCATGTCTGAAGAGGACATGATTCTACTGATGTATACCCAGTCTTTCAGTTCCTTACAAAAGTCTAAATGACACCGCTAATAAGTAGCTCTCAAACGGTACAGCGTTTAGGACGATGGGCGAATATGCAACCTCTATAAAAGAGTCAGGCCACAGTAAAACAAAACACTTGTTGTCCCAAAAACGTACGCAGCTATTGAAGAATCTTGCCAGCTGACTAGTATTAATCTCTTTTCACTCGTCGAACGCATTGATGTTTTTTTTTTTCTTCCCTTTACTTAAAAAAATTTTTTTTTTTGCTAACCACTACTAACCTTTCTTATAACTATACCTGTGATTTGGAAGGTTTTCTTTGTTCGTCAATGGACACTATTGTCGATTCGAAACTCATAAGTTACGCTTATCTCACTGCGCTCTTTCTTAAGTTTCTGCCTGATCATTCTACCACTTGTGAAGTAATCAGATAATTTCTTCAATCATACTTCACATATGAAATCATTTGAAATTGTAGGGCATATTCTTAAATGCGTCTTTTGTTCTACTTTTTATTACTCGTTGACTGCGCGTGTTTTTCATGCTGTGATATCATCACTGTGATATCTTGCTTCTGATATTTGCCTACGAATCCCTTTTACACATAATTTTTTAATCAAATTTAACGAATTCATTTTGATCCCTACATAATCGTTAAATTTGGCATTGTTAAGATAACGGTGGTTTTTATTGGAAATTATGTAAAATTTCCCATAGAAGAGACAGTTTTGCGAAATTATCAAATTCTCTTAACAAACCGCAAAAATAGAGCATCGTTGAGTATCTTGTTTTACTGATGTATGTTATGAATAACGCATCTACAGGTGATGAGAGGAGTAACTGCTCCACATTTGAGTCTCCAAGAAAAAATCTGGAAAACTCCACCAGGAAATCTGAGACAAGATAAAAATGAGAAACAGAACTACGAGACGTTTAACACACATTTTCATCACAACGCCCATCTATGAAATCATTGATTGCAAAAACAACACCAGTGGATTCGAATCTGAAGAATAATAACTTTAATATACATTTTATTTGATTTACACAACGAATGTAATTTTTGCTCTATAAAACTGTACGAAATTTTATTGGATTATTTAATTCATTTTGAAACTTAATTATTATATTAAATTTTGAAGTGTTATTGTAATTTATGACTTTTAATCTGGAAAAGCATTATAATTTAGCATTTTGAAGAAAGAACCAATTAATTACAAAGAAAGGTGTTAGTATGTGGCGCCATCTAACGAATATAAAAATAATTAATGAATAAAAATGAAAAAAATTTAAATAATAGAAAATTGATTATAAATTAAATAAAAACAAAATATTTTGGAAGATTTAAATAAAAAGATAGAAAAATTTACATTGATATGATTATAAATAGTGCATTGATATGATTCCTTAAGAAAGACGATAAAATAATTAGAGATTTGACCAAATATTTTTACATTCTAATTAATTTTTCAAATCTTTAATAAATCCAAAAATAAGAAAATTTATTAAACTTGAAAAAAAATGTTTTTTTTAATTTAACAACTATTTATTAATTAATAAATAAGTTAGATAGTAAATGAACTATATTTAGTTAATTTAAAAGTTATGATTAAAAAAGGATATTGCATATTGGATTGAAGTTTTTATTTTTATAAAATAATATTTTCAAGGTATACGATACATGAATTGTAGAAAAAAGCTTTTAGCCAATATTTGCCGTTATTCAATCAAATCCGTTCAGACAAAAAAAAAAGTTCCAACAGCAAATAAGGCAAAAACTTACTGATCCAAGACTCAAATGAAATCTGAATTAAACAATTAAAAAAAAAAAAAAAAAAAATGAAATATTTTCAAAATAACCGATTTTGAGGACCAATTAATTTACCATTATATTTCAGTTTTTCTGCACGAATTCAAAACGAATATGCGAATTTTCTTTTAATTATTTGATTTATCAAATAAAATAATTAGAATGTTCGTTTAGAAGAGGGAAAGAACAGAAAGGGCGGTTTGTCCAACTGACCACTAAGAGGTCCAATCGCTAGACCAAAAGTGTATTATGCACGAATTCGTCGAAATGACCACCCCAGATTCCAGCACAAAATAAAAGATTGCTTAGTTTCAAAGCAGGAGGAAAACATCTTCCCGTTCTTTTTCAGTCTTTTTGTTATTCTGTATTCTAGAGAGCGTGGTTTAAAGATAAAACATGCCCCAAAGGGGAGTGATTTATGACTTAGGGTTGAAACCTTCTAGATTCTATTCAGCTATTCCCAATTCCTTCAGAAGGAATTGTATATCAGCCAATCAGAGGAAAGTACACACTTTTTTCTGGGGACATGGTCAACAGTAAAACTCCAAGACAAGGTCAAACCCACAAGAATTGCTGGTACTAAAGGTGCAGCCTTCATTTCTGCTAGATCTGTGGAAGTATGAAGACACTGAAATACAGCTTTCGTCATGCGACAGAAGAAAATAAAGGTAATTAATTATGTACTATAAGCTTTGTAATATCATTATGTAGTGTATAACAAAAGTCGTTAAGTTTTACGTTGTGGTTAAAATTGTATATTATTATTATTATATTGCAAGATATTTGGTGTGTCACATAAATTTGAAATTATAGTTAAGTTTTCAAATTAGAAACAACTCCATGTTATTTTTAAGATAAACGTTATAATCGTTCCTCCTGAATGACCTTGGAAATTATCGTTTATTTCTTAAGCCAATTTTTTGTCTTTTGTGAAAAATTGCACGTGGTTTGAACGAAATACTTGATACAGCGTAATAATGTTGAATACAAAATGGTCAAGTAATGGAAATTGAATAGTCATTCAATTCAATGAATATTGAAAATTGGACTGTGTAAAATTATTAATAAATTTACTATTGTAAGATTCCCTTTGGTGTTTGGAATTCTCGCTCAACTATTTTTCCAATGCATGAAATTTTTTAAAGCTATATTATATAAAGGCACCGTACATTTTTTTTTTATCTGCAGTTATAGTTTGATATAATAAAAACGTTTCGAAACGTTTAACATGTTTTTCTTTTTTAAATATATTTTTCTACTATACTATTTGTATTATTGTTGGTGTTATTTTTATGAATTAAAAAATATAGTTAAATATCCAATACCATACCATAAGCTACACGAATATCGATACTTACAAAACATCGATTAATTGTTCAGTCTTAAAACGAACATCAACCCTGTGCTTTTATTATTATTTTTTTTAATCTGTAAGTTAACAAAAAAACTCATGAATGCAAAGCGATTGATGCTAATTTTTTATTTGTTTTTTAATAATTCCTGATTTTTGTCTATTTAAGTCAGTTATTTTCAATTTCTTTTTAAAATCACAATACATTTGAATCTAAAAATAAACATTCAAAATGTAAATTTTTCATGATTTATATATTAACACTAAAAATCAACCTATTTTGTCTTACAAAGATAATTAAAATTCTTTTTTAAAAATATTCTACTTATTTTTCTGTTAACTGATTTTATATTATTTTCTGTTAACTATATATATATATATATATATATATATAGTTTAAACAATGATTGATAAGTGATAGTTTAGTATAATGTTTTTTTAAATATTATATATATATATGTATATATATATCTTTTTCGTAAGATAAAATTTTTATACATACATTCTTACATCCTTTACTATTGATTTTCGTTTTTCATGAAAAATATGAAATAAAGAAGTGTTGTCTTTCTTATAATATTTAAAAAATCATTTTTAAGAGTAAACCAAAATATTGTAATAATATCTGTTATTGAATATTAAAATTATAAATACTATTTTTGATTGTTTTTATATAAGAAAAGACAAACTATGGCAGTTATGATGTTTAACTCAAAGATTAACATGCAGACAGTAATCTTATGATTAAATAAATAAATTAATATTGTCATTACTATTATTACTAATGCTAATATAAATTTCTGTTCATTAATCATTAAATAAGAGTACTATTGCATTACATTATTATTCAGATTCAAAATTTGTTTTGAAATCTTTCCTTAATATCAAAAAATAATCTTATATACTTAGAGGTAGATGTCAGATTATTATTGACAATTAGTAAAATATTCCTTCGAGTACGAAGTTGATTCAATTAAAAAGTTCATTTAAATGCAATTTGTTTTTACAAATTGAATAAGTACTAAATGTTGTTTGCATATTTCAAACTTTTAAATTTCTCGATGTCAGTTTTGTTCTTAAGTATTTTACTCAAAACAAATATATCAGTTTATCATAACAAATTAACGACATTTATTTCAGTTAAAAAAATTTTTACTTATCATTTTATGGAATAATTAAAAATATTCAATATTAAAAATATAATTATTTAAAATTAAAATTATTTAATTAATAATGTTAATTAAAATAATCTAATTTATAGTGTTAGCAAAATTTATTTTTAAAAATAATCCCATAAAAATATGATAACTAATAAGAGAGATTTTATTTTGTTATTTCATGATGAAAACATTTCATGCAATTTTAGACTTTAAACATTGTGCTGCCATCTATACATGAATATCGAAACAAAATATTAGGCTTAATAGATTATATTTTAAGCACAAAATAATAAATATTCATTTAATACAAATAACATTACCATTTTCTATTTAGCTATAAGTATGATATATTAAATATTTTCATTAATTTTTACTATTATAAAAAGCAGTGTTTTATTTACTATTAATATTGTCAAGTAGCTTTTTAAGTATAGTAATATTTAATATTCTTTTTAAAAAAAGTTCAACGAATGTCATTTCCCAAAATTTCAATTAAATTTATCATCAAAAAGTTAATTTGAGTATCTAAATTTTTAATTTGATTATTTCATTTGTGAAGACTAAGATAAAAATTAATATTTTTATTTAATTTTATTATTATTCCAGGGCTTTTTTTTTTTTTTTTTTTAATTTCCTTCAAGCAAAGGAGAAAAAAATGAAATTAAAAGTATACATTGTTTGGCAAAGTAATTAAAAATATTCATAATTAATTTATCTTATTATGTGAAAACAATGTTCTTTATCAAATTACAATATACAATCTCAGTCCAATAGAAAATCTTTAGTTTAATCTAAATAAAATCTAAAGAGAGAAAAAAAAATGATTGTCTGGTTCATAACTATAATAAAATGATAAAAAACGTAAAAAGTATTTTGAATCTTAATAAGCCGATGAACAATTCTTTACTGAATTAAAATTCGCACAGAAAATTGAAATTGCTGAATAAATTGAAAGTAAGAAGTAATTAATTCTTAAAATAGGTTTATAATTAATCCCTATTATAAAACAAAAAAAAAATTTCTAATTCTGTGTCAAATTTTATTTTAACAAAACTTTGTATTCATCTTCCAAAATAATTCTGTATTCGTCAGGGGAAAAAAAAATCACAATCATTATATTAATAATATTATTTCAACTGTTAGGAAATCAGTATAGATATCAGCAATTATTAATTTCATTAATAACTATTTATTAAAATTATTTTTCTTTTTTCACTTGTAATTTATTAGAATATTTAAATGAGAACGATATTTTAAGTGCACGAACAAATAATAATTTATATTTTCCCAACATTTATTTTAACCATCAGTATTATTATAGAGTACTCCTTGTTGTATGAACAATAAACCATTGTGCAAGGGCCGATTTCATTGTGACCGCGCATCGCAGACGATAAAGAGGCAAAGATGAGGGGGAGGCGGGGGCAAGCGGTTGGTTAACAAGAACTGGCGGGAAAATGCGTCTGTGATCGATTTTGTACGTGGTATACCCCTCGGTATTCGCAATCGATTGCGCTGAGCTTGGTTGAATTCCAGCAGCCGCTTTGCTCTTGGCAGATCATGGCGCGGATGGAATAGAATAATACGCTTGCATCTCATAAACTGCATGCTTTTTAGTGCAAATAAATTCGATTGACTGTTATTTATTTCCTTTGAGTTATTGATATTGAAAACTCATACTAAATTATTTTTTAAATTTAAATATCAGTTATTAAAAAATAATATACAAATAATTATATAAAATTATATACTAAATAATATAAAAATAATTATTTAATTTTTGTTTTTATATAATTTTAAAGAATTAGTTTTTTTAAAAAGAAAAAGTAATAAATAAATAAAATTTATTATAAAATGTGGTATATTAAAGAACTACTAAAATGATTGTTTAAATTAAAAAAAAAAAAAAAATAGTCTGCCATCAAAGTTGATTTATAAAGTTTTTTGTTTGATTATGAAAAGTTTTTTGAAAATTTGTAATGAATATTTCAAATTAATTATGATACTAATTATTTTTTAAATATTATATTATTACTTATAACACACGAAAGATGAGATAATAAAAAAAAACCTTATTGAATATTCTATTTTTGATTGTAATCTATTATAAATGTTTTGGGATCCTAAACACAAACCGTATTCATTCTATTTAAATTAAGTTTAAAATGTTCGTATTTCTAAATTACTCGACAATTCAAACTCAATATATGCTAGAGGGATAATGGCGTTTTACTGGATAAATTGTATTCCAAAAAATTCTCTTAACTTTGGCTTCAATAATTTATCTTTTTTTTTTTTTTTTAAATCACTTCTAACATTCATATTGCTTTAAAAAATATTTTATAAAATAGCTCCTCGGTATATAATGTCCCCTAAAATAATAGCTCCTCCTATCATATTAAGAGATATAGGAAATAAATTATCTGAAAGTGGAATAATACCGACTGTAGTTAATGTGATAATTAGTTTTAAAAAAATGGATAAAAAAAATGCGTGGAGCATTGAATGGCTACTGTATTAATGTATTAATAATATTATATAAGCTTCAGAAACATGAATCTTTGAAGTAAAATTTCATTAGAAAAATTTATTGGTTTGGAAATTTTTATGGTTATTATAAATTAACTATTATATGAGAAATTTTAATAATAAGCTCTACACTATCACAGGTTATAACTATAAATATTTTTCGAATTAATGTTTAATACGAAATCAATATTAACGAGCAGTAATAAAAGACTACTATTTGTATATGACCACAACTAATTTAAAATTATAAAAAAATTCATTAATTTTTTTTTTAAATTCATTAATTATTACATTTTGTACATTTTCTAGAAAACCATTCAATAGAAAATGTATACATAGCTATGAAGCGACTTCTTGCAATATTTTAAATAAAACTGAAATTTTTGAAGAAACAGTAATCCAGTTAAAATTTATTATTTATATTTCTATATTTATTTTTGATATTTTATTATTATCTATTTTTATGTTTAAGTCTAAAGAAATATTAACTCAGATATTTATAAAAATTTCCTGAATTCTTGATCCAATCTTAGAACTATTGATTTTTCAGCCATTGTATTAATGATAGTAAATTTATTTCAAATTAAAAGGAAAAATAATAAGATAGAAAATATTTCTTTTACATTAAAAAAATGAAATAACGTAATTCACAATCATCTCCACAAAAATATGAGGTATATTTTGAAAAACGCTTCTAAAAACCTTAACCGCCATTTCCCTTCAAACGCGCGCGAAAGCTGATGCAATCATTTTTGACCTCAGCAGTGAAGAAGCAATGGTGGAACTGTCAGCTGTTTTCGGACCTCGTTCTGTAAACTGATGGTGACGTCACCCTCTCTTTCCACGTGGGGGGTGTATAAATACCCTTAGCGTAGGAGGAGTAGAAGGCCGGGTGGATACGCCCTTAGCCAGAAAGAGGATCTCCGCCCCCCTCTCTCCCAGCTCCTTTCAGAGGGGTGGGGGGAAATCTAGCTCAATATTCTTCCGGGCGTGTCTCGCAAAACGCGCACGACTTCGGTTTTTGATTTTCCGCGGTCGTAGTTATTGGGTGATTGCAAAAACCAGAAGAAATTTTAATCTGGTTATGAAAATATAGATCTAATTTGATTGATTTATTCCAATAGAAGAAAAAGAATAATGCATTTTAATACAATTAAATAAGATAAGCAATAATGTTTAAATTCCAAAAAAATATTAATTAATTAATTAATGGAATAATATTTTGAAAAAAAAAATAGAATAGCACGCTTTTTGTTTCGATAATTAATCAAAGCTAAATAAACTGATAAAATATTAAGAAATTATTAATTAAATTGATATATATATCATTATTAAATGTTTTATCTTTAAGTATTTTATTAAAAAATTTATTTTTAAAATTTTAAAAATACTCTGAAAAACCTTAACTGCCATTTTGAAAGCAAATGATATTGCATTTGATACCTTCTATAGCATTCTACAAGACAATCTAAAGTGAAGAAACGATGTTTGGAATTACGAGCTTAACAAACAAAATTATAACTATAATAATACAATGTGTTTATAAACTATTAAACGACTTATTCTTAGAATTTTATATTAATTAGTAGCAATTTTTGTATGCTGAAATTTGAATGATTCATCAATTAATTTATACGAAAAAAAGAAAATTTTTGGTAAAGGTATTTTTAAAGAAGCTTTAAAATAAATTTATTTAATTAAATATTTATAAGGTTAAGTTTTAAAAATTTATTTAATGAATCAGTGATTTCTTTTGTTTGTTTACAAAAAGGTAGCAAAATAATAAAAGAAAATCAAAATTTTTATATTTCCTTTTTATGATTTTTAAACTCAGATAATGTAAAAAAAGCCTGAAATTAAACACTTTGCAAAATGATTGCTACTGTTAGTTATTAACAGATTTGCCTGAACGATTTGAACGAACAGATTGCCATTCGTTCTGAACAAAATAATTAAGTATGGTTCAAAAAAATATATTTCAGAATTTGTAACATTTTCAGAAATAACCAATAAATATCTGTAATGCATGTTCAAGAATTTGTAAGTATTCTATATACGAAAAGACATTAAATAAAGATAACAATGACATTTTAGCAAGCCAAAAAGACATTAAAAGAATCTATGAAACCAGGAAATGCATTAACCAACTGACCATTCAAAATATTTTGCTCTTTTTTTGAATCTATTAGGTTATATAACACTAAATGCCTTTCAATCAAAATGAAAATCATAAATGATTCAGTTTCTTTAAAACGAACATTTTTTCAACATCAGAATTTATAACATCTGATGCCTCAACTGAAAGTATAACACAAAGCGATTAATCTTGTTTTCATAGTTAGAAATGTAACAAAAGCGTATATGGCCACAAATAAAAAATTACAATAATGATAAATCCAATTTTCTTCCTTAAAATTCATATGATGAGCAACCAAAAAATTTTGATTAATTCTTTTGTTTTTAATATGTGGCTTTCGATAGAGAATCAACAATCAAATGGAATTTACATCATTTCTTAATACTCCTTCAATTCGCAATAAAAAATTCGCTTTTAATATGACTATTTACTACTTATTATGATCCATTTTATTTTTAATTCATTTCAATCTTTTTCATATTTAAATGCAATTTGTTTTAACATAGAATGTATTTTAAGAAACAATCAACTGGTTAAAATCGAATCACAAGGTTAGTATTTTGAGCATGCGCATTAGATCGAATTTCTGATGTAATTCGCCGCCATATTTCTTCGAATTCATTTAAATATATTCACTGTAAAGCTGGTGAAAATAGGCTAGTTCAATTTATTTAAATTACGTGTAAAATGATATCTTAATTGCAATTTCATTATTATAGCACAAATTCTTTGCTTGTTTTATGTGGTAAATATATAATCAGATTTTTTTTTTATTCATGTTTTTTCATCAATAGTTTCTGTCAAATTAAAATGTGTAGTTAAGAGTAAATTAGAAAAATATTTAGAACATAAATTATGTTCTAGAATTTAATTTCTTCAGAACTCATTTTTTAATTTAAATCTCTAAACAACTGATTTCAGCTTTTTTTTTCTCAAGTTTTATTTTTGTAGACGAAACAAGCATTATATCAAGACCATCATGTTCACATATAATATAAATTTGAATCAAACAATGCTCTTTATTACCGACTGTAAAATAATTAATATTTTCTTTCTAATGCAGCTGGCAAATAGACCGTGATCTAAAATAATTAATATCAGTATTTAAACTTTACAACAGCTGCATCTATAATTTTCTACTTACGTTTTTGTTTTACTATTTCTTGCTATCGTATGGCATCACGAAGAATGAACCAATAAAAAAAAAATGTTTTTTTTAATATAATTGTTTTCATTCCTTTAAATTATTTAAAATTTTATCGGATCATTTAATTTTTATTTTAATGCCATTAATTTCACACTACTTTCTGCCAATAAAATATAATGTTCTTTTCCTGTAAACTTTTGATTCCTTTAATAAGAAATAATAAGAAATCAGAAAAAAAATTCAAAAAATACATCATAAGCTTATTATAGGCACAAAATGAAAGGGCGAAATTGTGTTTACTACAAATAAATTTTAATAAATGGAAAATTATTATTATTATTGTAAACTATTAACTATTACTGTTGTTGTTTCTTATCCCACTTGGCTGGCCAAGCCCACAAGCCCATATGGACTCATGATTGAAGGGGAAGGAAGCAGCTTCTGTTGTGATGGAGCACCCGTAGGTAGAAGCCTGACTTTTGCTCCGTGACGCTCTTACAGTCATAGAAGACCGGGACCTACGGCTTAAAGTGGATTTCGAACCCGAAACCTGCGGCACCGAGCGCCAAAAAAGTACACCAGTCGTCCGTGACAGGACTCGAACCTGCAATCTTCTGATTCGAAGTCAGACGCCTTATCCATTAGGCCACACGGACTATTACTAACTACATTATTATTATTGTATTTCTATTTTTTTACTTAATACAGAACAATGATTTCATAAACAAAAATTTAATATATGAACAGTAGTAAAATTATTCTTAAAAATTTAAAATATTTCAAAATGATTTTTTATGAAAATTATCTAAGCATTTATATTAAATCTTTGATTTATCTTAAATAATTTTTTTTTTAAATAATCCTTCTTGCTTTTTTATTTATCACTGATCTTATGTTGATTACTTTTGATACGCTTTCGATAAAATATATTTAATTACTTTATTCTAAACTTATCAAATTAATTAAAAATATTTTCAGAGAAATTTTGCTTTTTCAGAGTAATGATCTCTAATCATTTTACAATTCCAGGAAAAAATCTTCGCCTAAGATTGCATGTTTTTTTATTATATTTCCTCCTTTTTTAAAAATATTTTTTAATTTTATTACATATTACACATATATGCTACATATTTTGACAACATGCTTTTCTGTCGACTGGCTGCATGGATGTTTTCCTCGTGCATAAAACAAATGCGTGTGACCTCGACCAACGATCTCACGTTCCACATTTGAATGCGTGGGCCGCGAGCGTCGCTCGCAAAAGCTCCTAGAATCAGTTTGTTTCCATGGATGGAAAACGCAAAACGTGTTTGTGAAATCTTATCCAATGTAAATCTCCATTACAGAAAGAATCAGTTTTGGTCGCGTATCAACGGATTTACAACCTTTTGAAAGATACCGAGTACACCTGATAAGGGATGGATAAGTAGGTTATTTGCCAAGGTCACATTGAAATGCTTGGAAAAAGCTTTTGCGAACGGTGCTCGCTACTCAAGTCTTCAAATGGGGACGCAGTTGTAAAAAGACTCCAAGGAAATTATCCCCCTCCTTTCTCTTTTGTGAATGCAGTATAATAATCGCTTTTTATCTCTTTAATTGTAGTGTCATTCTTCTTTTGCAATGAAAATTCCTATGCCATTTTGGGGAAAAAATTCCACATTTCTACCGAACAGATATGAAACACTTGTCATAATCGATATTGAGTTAGCTCTTTTTTAAAAGAAGTGGTTTCAAGGCATCAGAGGAAATATAAACTTTGATAGATTGTGGCACGTTACTTATATATTACTATTCGCATGTTACTAACTTTGCTATATGTCAAATTATAAGACGTTATTATATTAATCTTTAATAGTAAAAGAGTTGTAATTCTGTTTTATTTAGAACACAATAAGTATCTCATTTTTCATAAAAAATTAACAAACTGGAGTTGGCTTTTAAAATTACAAACTTGGAAAGTAACGAGAACTTATGATGAAAACACTCATCAAAAACAGTGCACAAATATATTTATGAAAACGTATATTTTGCATTTTATTTTTAAGAAAACATCAGCATATATTTAATTAAGACATTTTCATAGTTCGTTTCTTTCATCATTTTCAACTTTTCTTATTGGTTTATTATTATTTTTTTTAAAATTCTTTCATGATTCTTTTCTTATTGTTTTATTTCAATTTATTTTTCGAGTTAATAATTATAAAATTAATGTAAAATTGTTCTAAAAGAACGTCTGGTGCAAACAAAGATAACGTTATAAAGCGAAAATGATATTTTTCGTCGTCCACTGGCTTTGTTAATTTAATTTTTTTTCCAGCCCTTCTGATTTTATAATTGAAATAGGCTCATCCTAAATTTACTAAAACTTTTAATTGATACTTTATTCTACTATTCGCAACTGTGTAGATGTGCTCTAATAAGCACAGGAACACTACCCTTATTCAATCTCGTCATGAAAAAAAAAAAAAACTTTTGGAATTCTATATTTTTTTATTTTTTAAAATTGCTGTTATGCGTTTTGTTCTTACATTAAATTCTAAATTTCATGGGTAACAAAAATATCGTTGTTTTAATTGATTAAAAAATATCTAAAAATAAAAAATATCTTATCAAAATAAAAAATATTATGCATGAAATAAAATTAATAATAAAACAAATTTAATTTGTTTACAATAATGTTCAAAAAAAAAAAATTCTGAGCATAACTTTATTTGTTAACTTTTTAAAAACACTTTCAGAACATGAAACGAATTTTTTGTTTCAATGTTTCTTTTTTAAGAACAATTTTATAAATTCTCAGAATAATTTTTTTCTTCCAATACATTTAATTGCAGAAACCGCAATTACTCTAATTATATATATACATATAGGAAAAGAAACAACAATTTAGATTTATAGTACCAATGTTAATCTTTTATCTTAACTTTAAAAAAAACAAGTTAAGAATATATTCTTGATTTCAATTCAAAATTCTAGAATAATTTCTTCGCCTCAAACTCGTTTGGTCAAAAATAAATAAATAAATAAATTAAAAATTAAAATAAAATAAAATAAAAATGTAAATGGGTAATAGAACAACTATTAATGGATACTGGTTAAAGCTAACCAAATTAGATAAAGCGTCAAGGCCTTAGAGATAAATAGTGCATCGAATACAAGTCATGAAGAAATATGGCTAAAGGTTGTTTCGATTTCAACGGCGCGGAAAAGTTCAGTGCCCGACTGCGGTGCCTGGCGAACGTAGATACGAGGCGGAAGACCAAAAATAATAATAAAAAAAGAAGACATTGTTCGGCGAACGCTCTTCAAGAACACTTGAGTGAAAATCTGCGCAGTCGGAATATGCGAACAAGTATCTAGTTCCGAGTATTTTCCATCATTTTTTTTTTGGAATTCTTATTCTGTGAATTCTAATTGTTCGTGTTAAACAAGTTTAGCTACACGAACGTTGAGTCGAATTGAACAAAACGAACGAAGTCGTAATTAAGTCGACATGCTGGATTAAAAAAAGAAAATGTTAAAACAATTCATTTTTAAAAAAAATAAATATTAGGCATTAGTTTTAAACATTAGATATTTACATTACCTGTTTCTATATTTTATCTTGTCATAGGGGTCTTTTTAAGCTGAATTATGCAACTGCATCAGTAAGAGTCTTGAGTAATTAAAAATTATGAAAACGTTTTAGAATAATAACTTGAAATAATTATTTGATTGGTTTTTAAAGTTCCAAAAAAATATTCAATAAAATTGAAAGATTAAATTGATAATAATTTTAAAAATAAACATAAATAATTATAAATAATAATTTAGTTAATAAATTATAAATAATAAATTAGCATAATAATTTTAAAAATAAGCCCTAATTATAGTATTAAATAAAAAATTATAAAAAAATAAAATTATATATATTTTTTATAATTTCGTTCAAAAATATTTATGTATCATATTTCTTAATTCTAATTTTTAATTAGTCATTTTTTATTTTAATCAACTTTAACTGTAACTGTTTATTTTAATCAAATTAACTGTAATTGTTTATATTTGTATTATCACAAATTTATTGTATGAACAGAATATTTTTGTTTTTTAAAAAAAAGAATGTTTAAAAATAGAATTTCTATTAATTAAATAGTGATTGAGTGATCAAAATGATAATCCCTCTTAATTCCTGGCGTGATTTCCGAATGTCATTAAAACACAGGAAACGTATTTCCTTTTGCCGGAGGCCTTGACCCAAGTGTACAGCGTCAGTTCTACGTGATTCTATTTTTGCAGCGTCAGTTTTAGTTCACTCTTAACCACCAGCTACTGTTGAAAAGAGAGGGAAAAAACCGTATTGTTCTTTTTCAAAATTTTAATTCTTTGTTTTGAATTCTGTTATTATTCGATTTTTTTATTTTTTTTATTTGATGTGTTGCATTTTGCTTGTACAGCGTATTTTTTATTGATACCAATTTGATTATGATAGGAAAAAATATTTCTAAAAAAAATTTACTAATCACTTTTTTTTCTTTACAACTTCACGTTCAATTAGATAAAAATGCGGGTTAATTAAATGGAGGAAAATAATTTGCAAACATAGAAATTCAAATGAATAAGTAATTGCATTTCATATCACGCAGAATGTTTACATACGTATTTTTTAAACAAGGTTATATCTTTTGCAATTGTATTTACTTTTTGAATAGCCCAAGGAAGAGATTGAACATTACGATTATATTATAAATACAAACTACAAATTCCTCAAATAAAATACAATTAATAATCATTTAAAAACAGAACTACTGAAAATAATTTAAACAAAATTAATATTATTTTTAAGTTATTGCCTAGCAAAATAATAATATAAACCATTTTGTTTTTATTTAAAGAAATAATATATTTTTCATATTTTCATTAATATTTTTGGAAAAAATTTTGTTGATATTTTTATACTTTTAAGTATTTATATTTTAATTTTTTATACTTTTAATAATTTAGAATATGTACAGATTTTTTATTTTTATTTATAATTTTTGATTTTTAGAATCAGTAAATAGATCCAAATGCATAAAAAAAATTAAACGCAAATTAGATGATTTAGCAATACATTCTTTAATATTTGTGCTATTTTTTTCTTTGAAAATTTCTTATTTAAAAATAAAAAATAAAATACAATGGCTCTTAATAACAATTTTTAAAAAAAACTACTAAAAATAATTTAAATAAAATTAATGTTTTTAATATTAATATTAAATAAAAAATTTTTTAAATTTTAATTTTTAGTTCACCATTATTTCAAATTTTACACTGCGTTTAACATCCTCTCCGCAGTTCTAATTCTAAATAATTAGAAGAAATCTCTTCACTCTCATTAGCTAAAGTAATATCGAACTATCGCCTTCGACACCCCCGCATTGACTTCACAAAACCAGCAGGAAGAAATAAAAGCTTAGTTTGCTGACCTTGGTTTCAAAACGGATGGAAAAGCGAACGTGAACTGACGGCAAAGGGTGCTGGGATCGACGCAAGTGCGCACGCGTCATGGAATAAAAAAAAAAAAAAAGAAAAAAAGTTCAACGCAAAAGAAAACTTCCTGCTTTCGTTACCTTCAGGTGCCACTCACACTTGGTCCGTGACAAGTCGTTTTGTTTCGCGTTTTTTTGCTGCCGCGTTGTATGTGTATCTTTCACGAAATACTATTCTTTGTACTGTTGGAACCATGAAGTAACAAGAACTCTTTATGATTCTAATTAATGTACTGGAGTTCACAGATGTGGTTAAATATACTTTTTTTTATAGTATTTAAATTATATGAAAATGGGTGTAAAGTTATCTAGTAAATTAAATATGTAAGGTTTCGACGTGGATTAAAAATTTGTGAATAATGGCAGGCTTCTGAAATATTATAAAAATCTCCTGTGATTTAATAAAAATATTATAAAAATCACAGGAGTTTTTGAGGTTCAGTTCTAATTTGGATATAAATTTCACCATTTAATTGTCTTTAGAGGCTAGGTATTGGAGTCAAAATATTAGAAGGGGTGATATCTTTAAATAAAGAGGGCACGTAGAGGGGGAAGAAAACGACTGCCAAAAATTTGTAAATATTTTGGAATTTTAAAAAAAATATTTTTATACATATTTGTTAATAAAAGTATTATTTGTTTTTTCGGCACCGCTATTCAGTTAAGTAAAGCCTTTATCTACTAACCTACCTACCTTTATCTACTACTTAAGCACTGTTTATGAAGTTCATATGATATAAAAGTGGAATATTTCCAATTTTTATTCTTATAATCCTAGGATATTGTCAATATTATGACATTGAAGGAATGATATAGTATAAAAATATGGCAGATCTAGTTTTTTCCAAAATGCTGTTAAGAAAAAACTAACAGAAAATTTAAATGTAACAGAAAGCGAAAAATTCTATCTTGTTAAGATCTTCAATTGGATTCACAAGTAAGATATAAACGTTACAGCATATAGAGAAAAAATAAATAAAATAAAAAAATAATTAAATAATATATAAATTTTCCACTTTTATTTTTCAAGACTAGTTATTTATTTCCTAGAATTTAGAATTAGTTTTGCCAGACTTGTGGCTCAGTGGTAATGCGCGGCGCTGGTGAGCATTAGAACGGAGGCTCCATGTTTCAAAAAACGAGGAGACTCGATGGTGTTTGTGATGGTCATCATCTAGCTTCGTTAGTCGGACTACCTGGTGGAAGTTTTACGGGTTTTCTCACATACGATACACACACGGCCTGATGGCCAATTAATTGGCAAGAGCCATGGTCTTTTCTACCACAGGCTTCAGGCTCGAATCCTGGACATGGCATGGATGTTTGTTAGTGATTCGGAATCCACGTTAAACTGTAGGTGACGGTCTAATTAGCCCAGAGTGTGCAAAAAATGACAGTAGAGCGACAAACCAAACCCATACAATACACAAATGTGGGGTAGTTCCCCCTAAAAAGTTCTCATGACAGGCACAACCCTCCTTCTTCAGCGTCATGGAGCCAAGTCAGACTTCTGTCTATGGGTACTCCATCACAGTAGAAGATGTCCCCCTTTACCTCCTGCCATGTGAACCGCAGGGGTTCTTGGACTTGGTCTAGAAGTTGCTATCTACCAAATGGGATTAGTTTCGTACGCGAAGTATTTTAATGGGACGTGGTATAAGCCATGGGAATCTTTATTTTTGACCAAATATAAAATGTTAATTATTATTTTTTATTGCTAGATAACTAATCAGCATTTATTTACAACAAATTAAATTGTATGAAGAAAGAGAATGTTGTAGTTGCAATTTTTATAACCAAAAAAGGTTTAACGTTCAGGTTCTTGGTTAAAGGAAGTCAACCGATTTTAAAGGAAGGCAAGTCATCCTAAATCCGGTATTGCATTGAGAAGAAATTGCTCATTGAGAATTAAATAATATATTGTACCTAATTTCAAATAATTTGTCATTTCTTGATTTGAATTGCTGATGTATAAAAAAAATTTCAAAATGTAAAGAATATGCAATATAATGTAGATATGGATTGTGTTTAGTTTCGAGTTCTTTCGAACATTGCAGATATTTCTTTTATTTTAACAAAAAAAATTTTAACCAAAGAATTTAAAAATTAAAAAGATCATTTATATACAAAATTCGTTCATAAACGATAAGAAAAAAATACATATATAAAATAGAACAGATATTTATTTGAAAGTTTTTTTTTTTCATTATCATTTTAATCTTTTGATCCGATTAAATTTAGAAGTAGATGATTTCTAATATCACAAATAATTAAACGAATAAAAATTTGTTGTACTTAATTGCTTTTTCAGCAATAATGTTCTAATTCTAATTTTTACATAACTTAACAGTCATTTCAATCCTGAAAACATTAGCAGCCATTTCAATCCTGAAAACATTTATTTTGCACGAAGCCAAATAAAGCCTCCAAAACTTAAATAATTTTATTTAAGTTAACCTATGCTGCAAGTAATTGGCAACAAATTAAATGTATATGTTAGATGTAAAATCTTGCATTAAAATATAATCATAATAAACAAAAAAGTAATAGATGAATTCATAAATAAAAGATTAAAGTAATTTATATTAAATTAAAAAATAAAATTGAAAAAGAGACTAATTGAAAATTCAAAAACAGCAAAACGAAAATACTTATTAGTATAGATATTAAAAAATAATTAATGTTTTAAATATCTATATGAATGAACATAATTTAGGCTTAAAGACTAATTGCTACCTGTTTTACTTGGATGAACATAATTTAGGCTTGAAGAATTGCTACTTGTTTTACATGGATGAACATAATTTTAGGCTTGAAGATTAATTGCTACCTGTTTTACCTGGGTGAACATAATTTAGGCTTAATAATATTTTTTATTTTCCTTCTAATTCTTTTAAATTTTGGGGGTTGGTGATAGTTTTAACAAGTGCCTTAATATATATATGAAATAAAAGAAGTGTATATTTTTTCCTATTATTATTTCCTATTGACAATCTCAGAATTAAAAATCACTGCAGGTCCTAGTATCACCATATTAATTGGATGTAGACCACAATTCCTATGTTTAACATTGTAATGATTAAGAAATATTAGTATTCATTAGATTAATATGCAATGTCATCTAGCTTGGTAGTTTGGGAAATCTGGCTTAATTGTTAAATAAAAACAGAAGCTGTCCAAAGCTTTTAAGTATTTATCTGTAATGCAAGGCTAAAATTTGGATTTATTAAATTCTAAATTTTTTCTTATATATTGGTAAAAAAAATATATCTTGTTATGTAAATTATTTAATACTTAATACATAAACATTCCATAAGTTTTTTTCAAGATTTATGTAAATTTTAGAAATTAAATTTACAATCTTATTTCATTTACTAAATGATTCACAATTTTATATAAATAATTTGTATTTCATTTGTAGTTTTATAAATCTGAACTACTATATTAATAAACTATTTATACCAAAAATATTAAATATAAAAGGAAAAAAAAAAATTAAGTTTTCAAAAGTATCTGATGTATATGAAATTTATTAAATTAATTATTATTAATATGAAGCTGAGTGATACTAAATAAAAATAAATATATGGATATAATAAATAAACAATATAAACTGAATAAAATAAGTAAATGATATTAGGTTACCATTATATATACATTGACTTTTAAAAATCACTATTTATAATTTTTTATTTCATAATTAAATAAATATATAAATTAAAAATTAAATAAATTCTTAAATTAGTTAATCTGCCACTTTAAATCATTGGACGTATGTATATTCGATAATTCTTACCATAAGCCATTCGGTATATCGTTTTATTTATTCTCTTAAGAGAGCTGTTGAACCGGTTTTCTTGACATAAATAGCCCTTTTTCTCCCTCTATGAATAATTCTACCTCAATTTTTTTCCCTTAACGAAGTATTAAAAAATAAAGCAAAATATAAATATTATGAAATAAAATTTTTCATCTTATTAGTAAAATAAAAAAAATCTATATTTTATATGATCGATTAACAAAGGCACTTATTTTAGAATTATTTATAGCTATTATCAGCACAAAAAAAAATCTACTCCCCCTGCAGGTAGCAAATGAAGCAGAAATTATGAACTCCGTGTAAGTGACGATGAATCAAAAGTTATTGAACGTCGCTTATGATCAAAATTCAAACTTAGAAGCGCTCCAAATATTTTTTTTTCATTTTTTTCATTGAAGCTGGGCGGTGTTGTTTGTGTTAGAAATTCTTTGTGACCCGCCTGTACGTACACGCCTACTGCATTGGCGATCCCCCGATACAGTACATGTACCTCCCTGAAAATTCCCACGTTCCATATATTTTTAAAATTATCAAACTAAGCTAAAAAGATTAAATAAATACAAATATGGTTACTTTGAACGTTCCAAACAAAACTAACCTTTCATTCGGAGAAAGAAAAACGTTCAACCTGATAAGAAACTAGTTGCACTTTTTACATTAGCGGACGCGTTTCCTCCCTGAGGGCAGTACTACCTGACACGTTTTCCTGGGGTGATATCACTCCGCGAGTAGGTAGTCAGTCGCCATTGCAGGCATGAGGCTGCAGTAGGCGATACCCGATATTTCGATGTATTAAAGTGAAATGACAAGTGTGGCGTCACGAAAACAGCAGCAAGAATACGTTGTTCCTACTAGCAATTCACAGGTAAGTGTTTTAAATGCCCTTAATATTGTTAAATGCTACACTTATGCTTTGTAAAACAAGATGGCGATTGTATTGCCATTCCCATTTTCACACCCCTTTCTTCTTTTGACCCCGCCTTTGTAGGACATCCAGCCGTCCCCGTTGGCGCTCCTGGCCGCTACTTGTAGCAAGATCGGGTCTCCAACGGACGAGGGTGGTTCCCAGGGTGCGTCCCCTGTCAAAGTAGTTGGTCACAATCAAGTAATTCAGTCCGGAGAAATCATCGCCACGGCCACCGGAGCTCACCTAGTCCCTTTCCAGCCACAAACAGTCGGAGTCCTGAATCCAGACGGAACAGTCACTCAGGTCACGGGTGTCAATCAACAGACAGCCGCGGCCGGAAATGTCCATGTCTCGGGCAACGTGGCTGCACTTAAAAGCATTCCCACCGTAGCCACAGCTCAAAATGTGGCATCCGTCACCGGCCAAGTTTTTCAGCAAGGTACCCAGCTGGTGGCGGGAAACCCTGGCAACATCACCTACAATGTCATACCTGCCCAACAAATTCAAAATATTCAAATTGACGGCCAAGATGCTATATACATCCCTGCAATGCCACAAACTTTCCAGATATCCGGCAATCAAATCATTCAAGCCCCAACAGGCCAGGCTTTTCTTAGAGCGCAAGGTGTTCCAGTACCCACATCCGTCCAAAATGGAACACAGGCAGTGCTTCAAGGAATGACTGGAGCTGTTGCACAAATCGGTGGGCAGAATGTCACCATTCGCCAAGGAAATGTGGTTCAAGCCCTTCAATTACCTATGCCCATTCAGCAAACTATCCCTGTTCAAGTGCCTATATCCACTGCGAATGGACATACTATGTTACAGACTATACATGTTCCCATTCAAACCATGCAAGGTGTTCCAGGAGCTAATGTTTTACAGTCACAAGCGCAACCTATCACATTGAATGTTCCAGCTCATATGTTATCTCAGCTTGCTTCGCAAATGGGTCCCCTTGCTCAGGTAAGAATTTTTTTGGATTACTACATATTTATTTTTCTTTATGGTTTTGATTTACTAATTTGTAATTGTGATATTCCTTATAATAATTGTTTACTGAAGAGTTAAATTATAAATAAGGGGACTGCTCCATTTATTTTGATTTATGTAGAAGTAAGGAGAAATAGTTTATTTATACTCTTGCTGATTATCTAGTCATCTTGCAACATATTACTCTGATATTCATATGTTTGTCTCAATGAAACAGATGCATAAAGAGAAGCATCAATGTTTTTTCTTCATTGCTTTACAACTGGTTTTAAGAATTCTCGAAACAAATTGAGAGGCTCATATATATATATATATATAATATGTCATTGTTCCTACAACAGAATAATATGTGAAATATAAAGCCATTACTAGAATCGCAGGGATTGAAGTCTACTTTTTTTATCAATCACTTTTATATAATTTGTTATTTATAACTCTTTTCCCCTTCCCTACTTTGTCATAAAAAAACACATTAACCTGCCACTTGTTATTGTAAAACATGCAAGCGATAATTTATCAGGGAAAATTGAAATTCATTGTTAGCAATAAAATCTTCAATTTGTAAACTATCTGCTAATGAACCATTTTTGAAAATATTTTCTCTTGGATATATGTCATCTTAACTAGTGCTTCTTAATGGCTGTGCTGTTATCTGACATTAGACTTTGAAAACAAAATATTAACTTAGAATAACTCAAACTTCTTTTCCCCCTTACAATATCAATTTTCCCCACTTTTTGTTTTCTATTATTGTAAACAGGCTTTTTATAATATTGATTTAACTGAGATAGTATAAAATGGTACCTAATTGTACCTACTTAACTATAGTTGTTTTCTAGTGTATTTGTTCCAAATTTTATAATTGCATTCATTTTAACAAATATTGTTAGAGAAATTAGTTGGAAAATGCTATTTTTTTGGTTATGTTAACATTAAATTCCTCCTTTTCCAATCTTAAATCTTTTGAAGTAAATCAATAAGATTAAAAAAAATTATGTTGTAAATTAGTTTTTATTCATAATTTACATCTTAAACCGAGTTACTTGGCTTGAGCTAAATTTCTTGCTTTGGGTTTTGTGCTAATTTTATCTCAATCTATCCAATTGCTTTTAAGAAGAAATAAGGTAATTAGAATAATAAAGATCCTGAGATAATCTGTAATGAGCAAAGTTTGACCTTTTCCAAAAGTAGTGAATAAAAAAAAAGTATTGAAAAATAATTGTAGCACAAAACCTCTGTCACCTAAAAAAAGAAAAAGTTAATCTAAAAAAATATTATGCAATTTTCCATAAGAAATTAATAATTGATATATATAGTTTTGTAGTAAGCATTAGTGGTCATATCGAATAACTACAAGTAAGATTAGACCTTGTTTACAGCCTTTTTCAATTTTTCTTTGTTTTTCCTATTTAATGTAATGAAATAGAATATGTGCCTTCATTTTCAATTAATTTCAGTTGAGCACATAAAGAAATAGTCAAATCAAATCAGTGAGTCTAACAGAAAAAAGCCATGGTGGGAAATTATGAGGGTATTAGCACTTACTACTACGTCCAAAAAGTAAGACCAATTATTATTTTTTTTTTTCAAAAACTCCTCATTTATTCTTCTAAATTTATTTTATTGCCTTCAAAGTAATCCCCTCCGGACACAATGCACTTATGCCAACTTTTTTTCCAATCCTCAATGCATTCTAAAATGTCATCGGCAAGGATGGCCTTCAAAGCGTGCAGCGATTCACTCGGAGTGGTCTTTTGAGTTTAAGGAATAGCCAGAAGCTGCATGGTATGAATATGGTGGTTGGGAAACGATATGGATTTCATTTTGTGGTGAAAAAGTCACGAAGAATCAATGCAATGTGAGCTGGTGCATTCAGTGTTTACGGTACCAATCAAGATTTGATGCGTTTGAGGCCCAAAATGGATTTGACAGATTCTTTTGAAACTCCAACATCATCAGCAAAGTCTAATTATAAATCGACGGTTTGCAAGCACCAAATCTAATTTTTTGGATGTGAACTTCGTCAGTTAAGGTTAATGGTCGACCAGAGGGCTCTTTGTCTTCAACGCGTTCTCTGCTTTCTTTAAACTGTTTATATAGATTTCTTTCTGATTAAGGAATGCTCACTGAATACCTTCTACAACATTCTATATGTTTCCACAAACAAAATTGAATGCAAGTTCTTTGCTAAATTAATTCAGACATTTCAAAAATTGGCATAATCATTTTTAGCATCTCATAAAGTCAAACATAACTCAAACACTAATGAATATTTTGATGTCAAATTTCACACAGATGTCAAGGACAGTACCAGCAACCTAAAAAAAATTGAAATTCCACAAGCCCTGGGAATTTTATATTGAAAATTGGTCTTACTTTTTGGACACAGTAGTTTTCCTTTTGATTGATTGTGAAAAGTCAATGAGTTGCTGTAATACTATTTGAATTAATCGGATCTGAGCACTTTTTTCTCTTGACCATTGTTCATCCGTGTTTTTAAATGTTTAAATTTTTTTTAATGATAAATGATATTTTCAGGAGAAATCTACTTGAAGAATATTGTCTGGCATGGATTTTGCTAAAGAATCTGCCATTTCATTTTTCATTATGCTTATGTGACCTGGAGTCAAACGAATTCTAAAGATAAAATTGAGTTCAATGACAATTGTGTGTTTAATTTTATTCTTTTATAAATAATTCTAAATTATGAGAAAAGAAAACTCGCAAACATATATAGTATTACATTACATTATTATAAATATATATTTTTTGCAATTGCTAGGGCATGTATTATTTATAAATTTTTACATTTTATAAAACAAATTGCTTATTATTTAGTTTCCCTTTTGAGAATCATTGCCCTGAGGTTGTGGTAGAAAACAACATTAAGTGTGACATTTTCTTTCAGATTATATGTTGCATATTTAATGGATAGTAAAAAAGGTGGTTCTAATTTGTCACGCAAATTTCAGAAAATTTTGACATTTAACTCTGAAAATTTCAGATGTTCCACAATCACCTTTGCTTCAAGATATTATTATATTTTTATATGGATTTTTTGCTATTTGGATTTTGATTTCATTTTGGATACAAAATTCAAAGACGTATACTTACAACTTATTTTAATTAAATAACTAATACTATTATAATTCTTACTAACTAGCTAGACATTTTTCTATTATTTTATCAAATAAAAACAAAAATCTAAGTTTTTATACAATAAAAAAAATATATATAAATAAAACACTTATGTCTCTTTGCACTTTGCTATCTTGTATGGTTAGGACTTCACTGTTAACAAGGTTATAGTTCATTTTCTTCATTACAATATTGCATTTTTTGTGTATGTGTATGGTGTTGATTTGAAATGTTATATGTTATAATGTGTAATGAATAAGTCTGAAATGGTATTTAATCATATTATTCTAATGAAATTTTAAATTTAGCTTGCTGGTCAACAAGGTCAAGTTCAACAGTTACAAGTTGCTACTCCTGTTCATATGTCCCAAGCTAGCTCTCAAGCTGCTACTTCTACTACGTGGACTACATCAAGTGGAACTTCTGTCAACTCTTCTTCGGAGGTTACTAATGCCAGTCAAGGACAAGCTGTTACAGCCACTACTGCTGCTTCTTCAGTTAATGGCGCACAGCAGCAACAACAACAGCAGCAGCAGCAGCAACAACAACAACAGCAGCAGCCAATGCAGTTAACCAGTTTTCAACTACCAAATGGTCAGGTTGTTCAGGGTCAAGTTAGTCAGATAATTACTGGTGGAGGAGGAGGAGCTTGGTGGCAAAATTCACCAATCAGTGTCCAAAACCTTGCTGGACTCAGGCCTGCTAATGTAATTCAAGTACAAGGTTTACCTATAAATGGATTACAAGGGGTCCAAGTTCAGGGAGGACAAGCACAGCAAATTATTGCTAATGCTCAGACTTTACAGAGTCTTGGCTTAGGGGCTAATGTTATAGCAGCAAACACTGTTCCATCTGCAACAAATCATCAACAACAGATGCCACCTCTAAGCCCCATTCAAACGGTTCATCCAGGCACTCAAATTATAAGTATGTTATCTATTATTTTTTTTCTTGCTAACAAATTTACTTATAACAATTTTGATAATGCATTAATTTTTTTCACCATTATCTATGTGAAAATATTTTGACATTGTTGTGTGTATCAATTTGATTTTCTTGATATAAACATATTCATAACTTGCCATAAATAAATGTATTTGATAAAAGAAAAGAATTCTACTTCACTATCAATAGATTCACAGCCTGGAATACATCACAATATCTACATTAATCAACTGCTCAGATTTAATTCCATCTATTATAATTATTCTTTTAAACAGCAAAAAAAAAAAAAAAAAAAAACTTTTTTCAAAAATGTGTCTGAAACATTTCTTTGCTAATATTTTTATAGTCTGTAAATCTTCAAACTCATTGTTATAAAAAAACTTCTTATTGTTTACATTTTTCATATATTCTCCACACTGTGGAAGTTTTCTCTTATTTTTATTTTTGAAAACGTTAAATCACTCCATCAATTTTTACATCACAATTCTCATTCATTATTTCCAGGGTATTCAAAATATAAAATTCACTTTTAAATTTGTTGCTTATAACTTTGAGGTAGATAAAATACTAACTTAAATTTTATTCTACTCTTCATGTATTATATATATTAGACTTAATGAAACATTAGTATTAGAGATTAGAGCGGAAGAATTAGTGATAGAAATTAAAAATTTATTTACGATATCCTGCCTTTCCTTTTTATTCTCAAGAAAAAAATTAACAAGATTTTTACGTCTATGAGTTAAGAGAAATATTTTTTAAGCTGGCAATTTATTTTATAAAAACACGTAATAGAATAAAATATGGTACTTACGTATTAACGGTACCTTGGCGACAGACTTGGCGGTTTTTAAGTGTCGCCAATCTAACGGCTACTAAGGTTACCAAACCAATAGAATAGATTGGTGCCACTTAAAAACCGCCAAATCTGTAGTTGCGGTTGGGGCGTGTGCTCTTTATTGGCGCAACTGTCGCCAAGGTACCATTAATACGTAAGTACCTAAAATATTTTAGCAGAGCTTATTATACTTTTTTTTTTAAACTTTTGTATGTAAATTTTCTGGAATTTATGCTTTGAACCTTTAAAATGGTCATTGTCTACAAAATATACTGTTTGTGATTATATAGGTATTTTAATTTAAAGATAACTGTTTTGAAATCTTTAGAATTTTATTTTTTCTAAAAGCAAATTCATATATTATAATATATATAATATTATACATTTCAGCTCAACAATTACAACAAGATCCAAATGACCCTTCAAAATGGCAAGTTGTCGCAACAGCCACAAATCCCACAGTTGGAACAGTGAATTCTTCACAACAACCAACTTCAGCTTCACAAAATCAGGCAGCTACTTCAACTACGTCAACGTCAACAGAGTCGCCTTCTTCTAATTCTGATATCAGTTCTGGCAGAAGGATGAGAAGAGTTGCTTGCACTTGTCCAAATTGCAGAGATTCAGATGGAAGGTAAGACTGCAAGAAGGGGAAAAAAAATTGTATTCCATTCCTAATTTTTTAACCCATAGATACTAATTCTGGTAGTTAAATTTCTTAACAACTAGAATTAAAAGTCTTGATTAATGAACAGCCTTATTTTTCTCTAATTTATAAGTTTAAATACTAATACTTCTGTATTTACTGGAAGAATTTCCTGCTAAATTTAGAAATTAAGAGAAAATTCACAAAATTTTCCGTAAAGTATCCTAAATATAAATTACTTTTCTTTGTTTTAAAACTATAATAAGTACTTCTTTCTTCATATTCATTTGCATTATCTAGTCAATAAACTTTTAAATTAAAATAATTATTAATTTTTTTTTACTCAATACTTACAATGATGTTACTCTACATATATAGTTAAAAAAAATATGCCTGATTTTACCAATTGTACTTTTTTTGTATTGTTTTCCATACTGAGTTTTTATTTTTTAAAAATTAAGTATTTACTAACATTGATTTTGTACATTGAACAACATGAGGCGTTGAAATAAATTACTAAAATAACTTTTACTTAGAATAAAATAAACTTATAACTGCTACTGATCCAAGCATGATTGCATTTTAAAAATTTGAGGCCACTTATTTCAAAAATTTTATATTATGCAATTCTGAAAATTTCTCTTTTCTCTAAAAATATTGTGGCCAATTGGTTAGCATTCTGGCCTTTGGTACCACAGACTTCATGTTTGGAATCCATATTAAACTGTAGATCCCAGTCTAATTAACCTAAAGTGTGTACAAAATGACCGTAGAACACAAACCAAACCAAACTAAAAATATTTACTTATCCATGCTTAAAATTCATGTAACATCACATATCCAAATTAAAAATATGATAAAGAAATCTGAAATAAATTTAATAATTTCATTCATGCTGTGTATATTTATTTTATTGATATTACCTACATAATAGTAATTAAATTTCTATTTGGTATTTTTTCTATTATTGTTATTCAAAAATATTTTTTTTTCATTTATGATATTGTATAATTTCTGTTATTTTGCTGTAATACTATACAATATCTCATTCTCTTCATGACTATGCCATTATCTTTGGCTATGATTTCCATATTTTTTATAACTGACTAAAAATAGGTCCAATTAATAGAAACGTATCCTGATTTGTTACTTATGTAATTATAGAAAATTGTGCCATGTTCACAATCTCCCCTGGTTGTTAATTCATTGTTTAATGACTGACAGTGTTTCTGAAACCAATATTTTCAAAAGAAAAAATTATTATTTCTGTTGCTTAAATTAATAGACCTATTTTTATATGCAACTTAAAAAGTTTTTTCCAATGCATAAAAACTAATTATTTTTGAAATAAATTTTATATGCTGTAAATTCGGATTGTTATTGACAGAAATAATGCAATAGTGAATTACATAAATAATTTAGGAACAATATAATTAAATGTACAGTATAAAATAGTATGATTAAATATACAAAAATTAATCGCAGGAAATTAATTGATTGTACTTGTTATATGACCATATATACTTTAACTTTTGTTATAGTTAAGCTAGTTATTACCAGACTTATAACAGGATTGAATGTATCACTAATAATTTCAAATAAATCACAGCAGTTTAATAAATCTTATCCTAACAGAGAATGGAAGTGTGAAATTTTGAGGAAGGACCTGATTCACACAGAGTTACTGATCAGCAAATAAAAGAAATTTAACAACTAAAATGATTCCTTATATAGAGGTTTCTTGTTTATCCCCATATTTATAAGTTTAGATTTTTTTTTTTTTTTTTTTGCATTAAAATCTTGATCTATCAAATTTGGGATATTGCTGCTAATTTTATTTTATGAGAAAAAGAATTTAATTTTTCTTTTTTCATTATTGGAAAATTATGTTAACGTCCATGTCCCACTTATGGCACAGTGTTTTATTAAGCAAATAATGACCCTACATTGCTAAATTTGTATTAGGATAAGTATTTTAAAAATCTGATTATTGATATAGGGAAAATAAAAATAATCTTTGAGTTGATCTAATAACTTTATTTGCTTTGTATTAATCATAAAATACTAAAACATTTAATTATGAGTCTGAAACATAATATATTTTAATATCTAATAAAATATAAAGCAAAGCTATTTTATTCTAAGATGTGTATATTAAATATTTTCTTTTAAAAGTCACAGTGAAAGGAGATGGAAGTTTTTCTAACTCTTAATAAATAATAATTTTTAACAATTCTGTCTTTATTAAGTTAGGCAAATTTCTTCTTTTTACATAAACAGAATAAAAGTCCTTATTTAAATATTAAGTGATCATTTTATTTAAAAATGTTTATCTATGTATAATTGTAAGTATTTATCTGCTACATATATAACATGTTTTTTTTTGCTTGTGTGTTTTAATTTTAAGATATTAGTCAAAATACATTAATAACAATGTCGAGTTGAAATGTTTTTTTACAGCCGAAATCTTTTTAGGAACAGTGAATCCAAAAAGAAGCAACATATCTGCCATGTTCCAGGATGCAATAAAGTTTATGGAAAGACTTCTCATTTAAGAGCTCACTTGCGTTGGCATACTGGAGAAAGGCCATTTGTTTGCAGTTGGATGTTTTGTGGTAAAAGATTCACAAGATCTGATGAATTACAGCGACACAGAAGAACACACACAGGTAGGGGAAAAAAAAATCTTTGCTTAAGAAATAACACACAATTATAATTTGATGTAGTTTGAGTGAAAAGTCTAGACATGTTTTGGGAGAAAAAAAAAAATTGTTAGTACATGTAATTTTGTAGGTGAAAAAAGAATTTTTTTTTTTAAATCTAAAGAAAATAGACTTTACAAATTGCTTGTAAGCATATCACAATTATAAATATTTTGTTACATAGCTACAACAACACAATAATAAAATCAACGTTACAGAATGAGGATGAATTAGTTCCCTGTGATAGAATTTAGAATAGAGGTATCATATCCTGTATGTTACTAAAGCAGCATATTTGAAATTATAGAAGTATTTGCCCAAATATTACTACAGAGAAGGGGGAAAAAATTGAAATCTTCTTTTTTAAATCTTTTTAACCATGCGTCTTTTTCTATAAAAATATTCTTTCCGACCCAAATATTTTACCCACTCTGTATATATGGAGCATAATTACATGATTAATATTTTAATTTTTTGTGTTAGCTTATACTTTTTACTGTCAACTTTTGTCTGTAATCCATAAAAATTATTGATTCATGTCTAATATTGCTTATATTCATAATATAATATGTAAGTAACATACATAATAATATTGCAATTTCGTAAATTTGAATTTAAAGATATACTATAGCAAAAAACAGAGATCTTGCTATTATTCAAATCATTGTTCTGAATATAACAGTTATCTTGTTTTTTAAAGACTTCTTGCATAAATGATTGAAATTATGTTTTCTTTCATATGTATATATATTATTAAAATTAAGTTTTGTTATGAAATTAAATACAAAATAAAATGTATGAGTATATATATATCCAGTAGCATGAATATAATGATTGATATTTTATATGAATAATATTTTTTTTAGTAATACTTCTTGAGTAATACTACTGAATAATACTTCTTTTAATTAAATGTATATGTCAAAGAAGTATTTAAAAAATCTAGTTAACTATGTACAAAATTATTTTATATTGTATGATATACACAGTCCAGTCCATGAATAGATTTCTCATTATTTATTACTAATAAACTAATAGTTTTTTTTTTAAAATTTCTTTTATATATAGGAGAGAAAAGATTTCAATGTGCAGAATGTCTTAAGAGATTCATGAGGAGTGATCATCTGTCGAAGCATTTAAAAACTCATCTCACTAAAAAGGCTTTTTCAGCTGATGTTAAAAGTGAAGGTGAAATAACTGATGATATAACTCCTGATAGTTGCGACTTATCTATGAGTGTCGACATGGATCCTGATAACGATCTCTCCATCAATGAAAATGTTGTAGAAAGTTCACAAAATATTTAAGCACTTTTGTTTTAAATTCTGGACTGTTGTTCTCTGTTAATTTTTTAGTACAAACTATGCAATTGCAGAATCATATTTTAAAGATTTTTAATTACTTGTACAAATAACATTGTTTGATATTTGACATATCGATTTAGAATTGTTATGTAAAATTATACAACTAATATTACGGTAGAAGTTTTGAGAACAGAGACAAACAAATTGCTTCTTTTAAAGCATGTGTACTGTGATGCGACTGTTCCAAAACTTCTTTATATGGACCAATAAATAATAGGATTATCAGTATAGCAAATATTATGTATAATAAATAGATATGTGGATCTAATAAATTTATTAATTTTTAAAATCTAATTTACTTTAAGAATTATGTTGCAGCTTTGCATTAAAATACTTTTTTTTTTATGAAATTGAGTTTGTTTGAGATAATTTAAATGTATTTATATACATTTAAATTCAACATTATATACGTTAATAAATTGTGCTAAATTACACAATTGTTATAAAAAAAATATTGATCATGACATGATTTGTCATTACTATTCTTCCTCTTTTCTTTTTTATATTCCGATTTTGTACATTTTGCATTTTCATTGTTTGCAATAGATAATAAAACGGAAATTTTTTTAAAAAGTTTGATCAATATTATTGAATTTGTATCTGTCTATTGTATTTTATATTTTAATTAAGGAAAGAACCAGTCATCTTTTCAAAATGCTAGCAAATGTTGTGTAAAAAGCAACTGTTCTTGTACTAATTTCTTTTTAAAATTTCCGTAAACAAGGAATAAATGCAAATAATTTGACTTAAAAAAAATATGATACCAATTTAGTGCACTGTTATAATTCTTCTCATTTATCTAGAATTAATTTTCTTCATCTTTCAAATCGTGTAGTTTAAATAAATTATTATACTAAAGTATTTTGTTTAAATAATGAAATTTCTGAACATTTTTGTAATAAATAAAATTGGATTAGGATTATATTAATATGCATCGTAATTTAAAAAAAAAATTATTCAGTTAAAAATACATAATATATTTGTTGACAATAGCTTTTTCTGTATTCGTAAATTACTAATATTAAAATCAATTGTAATATATAATTGTTATCAATGATTGTATTATATTAACTTCTAAGAAATCTGAGCTTATCAAGACAGTTCTTTTTTACTTAAAATTTTCTCAAAAATTTTTGACATGGAATGATTAATCTAGTACTTACATATATCTAATAGTTAAATTATTGTAAATGACAAAGACAAACAAATTAAAAAATATTGTGATAAAATGTTCAAATACTTTAAATAAATTAAAATGTGTAAACGTTGGAAACTCTTATTGTTAGAAAAAATATTTACAATAGTTTGTCATGAACACTAAAGTTTTACTATTTTTTAAAATGGAGTATCTTATAGAAATATACTTTTTTTCTGATAGTATAAATATTTGTCTTATCTACCCAGTTGATATATATATAAAAAAAAAAAAAAAATTGATTGAACAATTTTCATTTCAAAAACCTTTATGTATGTCGTTAGTAATCCTAATGAATATTAATTTAATTTTTAAAAAATAAAGTTTTAATTCTTAATTTCTCAGATTTTAGTGCAATTTTACAAATAAGAGGTTTAAGAATAATAGGATATTTAGATAGATCATTAATTACAATATTTATGTAACACTTGTTTGATATCAGTTTCATTGTAGTGTTTTTTATAATTGTTAAATGACTTTTTTTTTTCAAAATCAGTAAACTTTACATAAAGGTCATTGCATTAATTGTAAAAGAGGAGAAAAATCTATGTATATAGCATATTGAATTTATTGTACAGAAGACTATTAATGTCTTCATCTTTGTACATACAATCATATTCATAAAAAGTAATTGGGTTGTTTATAAACATAATGTTTATACTGACTTATATTTGATTAATAAAGTTATTGCTTAATGTATGTTATTTTCTTAGTGTTATTAATCAACATGCACATATATAATTTACGCAACAAATTAATAATAATTATATCTAGATTTCAATTTATTTCTAGAAGTTGTTATATTCATTCTAACTAATTATGGGTAAAAATTCATTAAATTTAATTTTTTTAAATTATGGTGTTAAGTGACTTTATGATTCTGACATTTTTATATAAGCAAAGAATATTCAAATTCTACCCTATATTTTTCAGTTTTTTTTTTACACTAAATTTGAAACAGAAATCTGATCAATATATGTTCCATCTTAGAATTTTTGAGCTGAAAATGGGGAAGAAAAAAAATATCCCTGAGTATTATTGATTATGTTTTATAAAATGAGAAAATATTCACGAGAAATAAAATATTATGTTCCATGATGATTAAAAAATTAGTTTCAATAACTAAATAAGATGTTGGGGTAATGATTACAAATAACCATATTTTGAAGCAAGATAATTTTTAATTTTAGATTATATGAAGATTATTTAATATTCTTATAGATTTTTTTAAAAGTTTTAAACATATTTAAATTTGTTATAAAACTATGTAAAATTGCAATGGATATGTAGTTCTTTATATCAATAACAAAATTTTATTGCTTAAGTGAGAGCAACTAACAGGCAAATGTATCCTGGAATAAATTTATATATAAATAATTAAAGGAAATAACTGAAAACCCTTTATCGGGGGTAATTGTGCTCTAAAACGTTCCTACGATTTATGTAGGTAGTGGTTATGAGGTTGATGCTTTCAAATTTTATGTTGAACTTTACAGAAAAGTGATGGCAACCTCAATCATTCCTGTCCTTTTAAACCAAATCAACCATTAAGTTATTTTTTATAAAAGGAGCAGGATTTTCAATCTGGAAATATAAATTCATTAAATATTTTATTCATAAATTTTTTTTTGCAAACTATTATAGTAATATCTGATATGTATACCTACAATTTATATAACAATTGATTTCAATGCAAATATGTTTATAACAGTTTTTTTTCTTGGGATATACATCTTTTTTTAATTATTTTCATATTTAAAAAATTCCAAAAATTTTGATAGATAAGTTAACAAAAAAACTTGTTTAAACATGCCATGTTGATATAACCATTAGTTAATTTTATATTTGTTTAATTAAAAACAATTATAAATAATTTATCTACCCCTGATGTAAATTCTTTCATATTAGAATGCATATATCACCAGCTTCATACACTTTATCAACTTATATAATGAGAGCTCATTTAATCCAAAAAGAAATAATACGAACTTTATATTTAATTTAGAAAAAAGTATTATTTTTAATGTTATATCATTTTCATTCTATTTATGTGTTTAAAATTCACACTGTAAAATAGCTATCTGAATTAAATATGTCATATTAAACAACCAAAATTAAGTTCTATGGATTAAACCTCTTAACTAGTAAAAGGTTAATAAATGAAAAATTTTAAAATGTATGTATTACCAAATGTGAAATACATACCTTATAAAAAATAAACATTCTAAAATATTTTTATTTATTTATTTATTATAGAATTGAATTACAATCAAGCTATTTTTTCTTTGCTTGTAAACCAGCTCCTGCATTAAATTTAAAAAATATTATATCTCCATCTTCAACAACATAATTTCTTCCTTGTTGACGATATTTTCCAGCTGCCTATAAAACAAAAATTAAAATCAGCATATTCCCACATTACAAAAGGTATTTTATTAAGCTACACATTTATATATAAGAATAAATAAAAGTGATATAAACTGTACGGAATCTCTAATGACTTATTATAAATTTATATATAGGTTTTTTCAATAACTTTTGGACATCAAAAATCTCACTCCAACTTGAATATAATTATTAAATATTTAATTTTAAAAAGAAAAGTAGCAAGAGAAAATAATAAGGAAAAATGTATGTTAATTGTACATTTATTAATAGAAAACATTTTTATTTGTCCAAATTATAATACATAAAAATACATCCCTATAAAATCAACTATCTAAAATTAAAAAAATTATTAATCAATCAATACAAATGACAGTCATACTTATATAGCTTTTAATCAATGAATAGAAATCTACAATTTATATAGTTTATGGAATTTCCTTTTGATTTCTTAAAGCCAAATTAGTAAATCAGAAGCAATGGCATATCTGAGTATGCATTTTATCAATGAAATGAAATAAAAAGTTCAAACATTCATATCAAATACTTTTAAAGCTGCTTCAGATCCTTCCTCTTTAAAATCATCAAATTTCATAACTTCAGCCATAATAAATCCCTTTTCAAAATCTGTATGGATTCTACCAGCAGCTTGAGGTGCTTTAGTACCTTTCTGCACATTAGAAGGGGGGAAAAAAAAATTAGAATATATATTAATGAATATATCCCTAAGTAATAAATACTATTGAAACAATAATAACATTTATATGACATTTAAAAGAAATACACTAGTTTCCAAAAATTAAGTAAAATACAGATAATTTGTAATTATGAAATTCCTAATCATTGGAATTTAATGAAAATTTCAAAATTATTAATCAAACAGTGCTTCATAAATTTGTCTGAAAAGAAAAACAATAAGCTTTATTTTCTGTCATAAAACACACTGTTGAAATTAAATATATGAGATTTAAAATGGAATGAGTTCACCTTCAACAGCTATACAAACCCGACAACTGGTTCCATGCTCAAAATGATGGCATTTATTAATTAGTTAGCAGCAAAGCGCAATGCTAGGTTAAGGCAATTTGAAGACGACTGTGAAAACTGATTCACTGATCAATTTGTGATGGTGTGAAATATTACCCTTATGCTTAGCAATATTATCTTTTGTATTGTTAAAGGGATGCTAAATATTTGTTCATTTTTATTCACTCATTATGGGTTTATTTCATTTGAATCTAAGCTTAAACAAGAAATAATAAAACTGGTCTTTGGCAAACAACACATTAAAAGGGAGAATTCTGAAAGTAACTTTTCATTGCCAAAGAACAATGCAAATAATTTTTCTGCAGTCCATTTACGTTTTTTCACAGATCACTTGTGTCATCTAAAGTACACCAAACATGCTCAATAGGGTTCAAAGTCTGAAGAATAATAAGTTGCCTAACTCATCAGAACAATAATTTCCTCATAAAAATAATTATTCACAACTCAAACTCTGAGTGGTCCTCTTCATCATCACATTGGATAAAAGAATTATAAACTATTTCAGCATAAGGATGAGCAATTGGTTCAGGAATGCTGTCTTTATATAACTGAGAAGTACCAGTACCTTTTGAAACAATACACAGGTCAGCATAGTCAACCAAACAGATACATTCAAACACAAGCACACAGAACTTCTTGAATATGCATGGGATAACAGTGAGTTTTTAGCTCTCACCAGACCAATAATTTTCATGAGTCAATTTATAAACAACAAAATCTGGATTCATTAGTAATGAGTAAACATCTCCGTTGACTTGCATTCCAAATGATATATTTGCATATTCGGTTAAACTTTTTATTTTGATAGCATTGTGTACAAGAGATTACGCAATGCTGAAATAACAGCATTATTAGGGTGGCTACTATTCAGACAAAGTCAAATACTGTAACTTTTCCAGGTGAAATTCAGAAAAATTCCAGATCAATCACATAAATAAAGGACACCACATAAAGCTCTTTTAAAAACCCTACTAATAAAAAAATTATAATACATTAGTAAGCAATAACATTTATGCTTAAAATCTTGTAAAAAATAAAAAATTTAACAAAATTTGATGATCTTACAGAAAATCATAAAACAAAAATTCTCTTATTCATCGCTGCCTTCCATTTCCATATTTTCATTTGTGGCAAGCTCAACAGGTTCTTGAAACTCATTAAGCAGCATCCTTAACAATGATGTGTTTTAATTATTCCATCATGTACTAATCTTTGTTTAAAGTTGGATAAGTGAAGGTAAAATCAAGATTTAACTGTATTTTTACATAATTTAATAAAAAATATTACATCATTGAACCATGAAGTAAAAAGTCATGCATTTAGTCATATCACAACTTATTAAAGATATGAAACAATTTGAGGTTGAGGATGAAGTCTGGATCTATTGGGTCAGAAAATACAATTTACAAGGAAATTTAGTTTTTCTTAAATATTTAGTAGTTTTAAAGGGTGTCGATGTAGAAAATTTCAAACAAACAAAACTTGCTACATTAAAATGTAAGCAATACATAACTAAAATACATTGATAATTAGAAATTCATAGAAATCCTATGTAAAAATCCATATAAAAGAAAGCTACACTTTATCTGTTTTATATGCAAAGAAAACTGCTTCTTATTAAAAAATTAATGAATAAAAATGCATCTAAAAAAATGCACCTGGTTTACCAAAATGATGACTTAAACTCATCTTATTTCACTTATAATGCAGAATACACAGAGGAAAAAGAATTGCAAAATTTATGTGATTGCAGCCAGGAATTTGTAGTCTAGTAAAACAAATGACACTGACGTTTTCAGCATGCAATAATCTGGCCCACCCGATTATATATATTTTTATACATAAATATGCATGTATGGTGACAGCACTGAATTTCCATAATTTAGCAACTTTTCTTCTATTTGGCTCTAGACTTTTTCATATTTAAAATAAATTTTTCCCTGTTTTCT
Organism: Caerostris darwini; assembly: GCA_021605075.1. Lineage (NCBI taxonomy): Eukaryota > Metazoa > Arthropoda > Arachnida > Araneae > Araneidae > Caerostris > Caerostris darwini. The sequence goes on along the minus strand of BPLQ01008056.1, from coordinate 108,466 downwards.
TCAAAAATTCCTTTATTTTCTGTTTTCCACAAACTTTTTATCAAATTATCTGACTTTTACATGTTGAATGGCCAACCTGCTAGAATGGATCATAAAGATCTATTACATAGTAAGCTGTCCATAATCTTGAGTTCAATCGACAGTATTTTCTGATAAACTACAGATTTATTATTGATATTTTTAGCATAAACATATGAACTTTTGATTTGTCATTTCTTGTCTTACTAATATTGAAAATATACTATCGCACAATAATTTCATAATTGTAATTTTACAGGATACAAGTTGTAAAATTTTAATACCACACTACTTACTTGAATAGTCCATGCTTTTACTTCATCTTTTCCTGAGGTGAAGAAGTATGCAAGCTGGAGTGCTTTGTAACCAGTAACTATAATCTTTTCTAAATTGCTAAACAAAAAAAATTACTATATTAGAATGCAGCAAACTATTAAATCTTACAACTTTACTCATCCTGAACTTAATAAAAAAAATTAATGAATTTATATAAAAATGTGAATTTAACTAATTATAAATTAAAATGGTCTCGCTAATATGTTCCTAAAATCAAATATATTTTTTAACTAAAATAATGGAAACAATTTTAAAATAAATATTTTTCAGAACTAATATATAATATACAATACAAATGTAGATCTTTAAAATTTTTCCACAAAACTATATAAAATATTAAAATCTATTAAAATATGTGCTTTCTTACTTTAGTAGTATTGACGCTAATGAATTATATTTATTAAATTAATAAGATTACATGACAATTTTATATCAAAAAATATAATAAAATATTGAAAATAAGTTAGAAGTTATTTTTTTAAAGCAATAAGAAGTTAATTTTTTTTAAATACAACTAAGTTATGACTTTAAAATGAAAATTTTGTTTGAATTTTGTCTGTAGCGAGACTAACAAGAAACAAACTGATCATGAAACTATAACAAAAGCATATGAATATACCTGCTATATAACATATAATAATAAATGACACATACCTGTTAGCTCCAACTTCCTTTAAAAATTTTTCTCTCTCATCTGGTTCCGTTTCAGATACTTTAAGTTCAAATGCTCCACTAAAAGGTATTATTAAAGCTTTAGGGTCGTTGGCATCAACCCACTCTTTGATTTTTGGTAACCTATTAAAATGATATAAATAAAATAAATATTAAAAATTGAAAACATTTTTTTTAGATGAAAATTCTAAAATTTTGCATTTTAATCAACAATTTATAAATACTTATAAAATAAAAACATGCATGATCAAACTATTACGGAATTACAAACTATTACAACACACAAATTTCCTTAAGCATGAAAATAATCATTTCTTACTAATTTTAGGATGTTGAATATAAAAGTGATAGTAAGAATTGACAATTTACTCTTGTTTAGGAGATGTAGTTAGTTCCCTCAGTTTTTTTGAAACATGAAAAAATTAAATATTAGAATATGTAAATTTATAAATTATATGGCAATGCTTATAAAAAGAAATGTATAAATATAGATTACATATATATGAAAAATGTATATTAAACATCTGAAAAAATAAGATTTAAAAACGTGGCTTCCAAAACAAGAATCTTTTTAAAGTTTTATAGCTATCAAGTAAAACCTTTGGCATCAATTAGTCTGCAGGAGACTATGTCCATCTGGTTGTCAGCACTGCTTTCTGCCTTGGCTTAAAATATAAAAATGTGATAGTAGTACGCAATGTTTTGTGTCAGAAATAAATGATTCTAGTGAATTTGTGTTACAGTTAAACACATTATATGTTTTAGAGTTTGATATAGCATATGAGCAATTAATTCTGCTGTATACATAGAGAAGTGACATTTGAACTCAAAATGTCTTACCACTCCCTTTAGTGAAAAAGACATTTTATTTTCAGATGTAAAATTGAAAATCAAGACCCTGGGCCCCAAATATATGCTGTTCTTGTTCCAAGTGGCTGTGAGGCAAAAAGATGCATTGTCATTTGCCATTCCTATGATTTGAAGGGGACAAAATAATCAAATAAATGACTGTTATTTCTGCATCGCTCAAACCTCTTCCTAGAGAAACACAAGGAAAAAAAAATTGGAAGTTGAGTACCTGAATATCATCTACTATGAGATTAATTCATAATGGCGAAGAGTTCCTATTATGGAAATTTCAAATGAATTTTTCATTGATCTAAAGCAGGGGTCTCCAAACTTTCCAGCCTTAAGGCCATACTGTTTACTCCAGTAAGTACCAAGGGCCGAAACCATTTATAATGGCAGAAAAATTAGAAAATCATTAATTAATCTATGGTGCTACTTGTGAGAGAAAACATTCTCCAAAATGAAGTACACAAAGAATGTTTACAGATTTAAGTTAACCGATGAGCATCTTAAATCTCTTTTAATAATTGGTACAAGTAAAATTGATCCACAACTACAAACTATTGTCAGTGAAAAATCACAATTACATAAATCTCATTAGTATTATTTTACAAGTGGATACCCCGCGGTTTCATTCGCATTAATTTAGATTTTACATTCCTGAGGGATTTTCAGGATAAAAATCACATATTTGATTCAGGCTATATACATTCCAAACATCGACATACATACATATGTGATACTCTTTACCCCAACATTCCTACAGAGGGTAACCGCGGGATGTTCACTAGTTTATAATGTTAGTGGGATTCATTTCAATTATTTGTTCATTGTTATACTTAACTTAAATTTTCTGCATATTAAGCTTGTCATTAAGCCTTACTTAGCAATTAAATAAAACTGAGTTATTATCATTCTGCGTTTTTTATCCAACCAATTACAGCAACAATAAGCTATTCGCTGTCGGGGCCAGATTGATGACACTGGTGGGCCATCGTTTGAAGACCCTGATCTAGAGGACGATTAAGAATCAATTTAATGTGATGATCTACAGTATTCTACATTTAGTGCTGAATATAATGATGACACTATACTCATACAACACATTTTGTCTTAAGAATTAAATAACTTTGTTTGAGATCTAATGCGGTCAAAGATTAAGTTGTGTCAACTGTATCGAGACTTGGAGAGTGGAAATTATTCCAGGAAGTTATCTGTTTTACAATTTTCATGAGCAATTTCTACTTTATTAAAACAAAAAAACCTTAATTTTTGTTTTGACGTCCATGGCTTAATGATGGCTCTCAAAAAAAGAACATGAACCTTTGCTAGTCAGTAACTATTCATAGTTCATGAACCCATCTAAAAAAAGTCTCAAGGCAGTACTGCTGTATTCATTCATTCCAGTCAGACACTCCAGCTCTATGAAATGAACTTATGAAAATTTTTTTTAAAAATTGTTGAATAACTTTCAATACAACAAATAAGCTGCCATGGGCATACCGGTTACAGAGTTCCAATCACATCTTACAATTAATTAAATTATTGAACAAGAATATTAATGAAAATTAAAAGAAATTAACAAAAGATCTGCTTGAGAATAATTAAAGCAGGAGATTAACAAAGCAACTTTAACAATTAGGTGTCCGTTACACGATGCAAAAAACATAAACATGACAAAAATACAATTTGCTACAAATACAAAGTGATAAACAGGTTACAACATTTAACACCAGAACAAAGTAAATAATCATCAGGTTTAGAGTAGATGGCGCAATGACTATGATTACATTTCAAGTATCAAACTCAAATTGATTAACATTTTTTTAAATAAAATTATAAATACTAAGAATTAAAATTAAGACCAGAGCAGTCATAACATTAAAGATAAACTATTGATTTAAAATTAAATAAGATTAATAAGTTAAGAAAAAAAAGTTAAGTAAGGACAGTTAAGTTACATTAAAATTAAGAATTAAAGATTTAAGTTAACCAAAAAATATTTATTTAAATTTTAAAAAATAGATAGCCAGTTGATTAAACTAAGGTTGCACATTGTAGCAATTAATTAAAAATTAAAGCCAAAGATTGCAGTGCATAACCACATGAATTGATTTGTGTAGCTTAAGAGCATCACAGGGTAAGAATCACTTGGTGATGGTGAGTAGATCCCCCACATTTTTTTGAGAGCTGGGAGAGATTCCCAGGCAGTATCATAAATGGCACAAGACCCTTTCTTGAAGCTTGCTACACCTGGATGGGAAACGATATTTGTTTATTCGCTTCATTGCAGATCTGAGGGCATTTAGAATGAACAGACTTGGAAATTTTGAATATATAATCTATAATTGGATTGAGACCAAGATCCCTGTGAATTTGTTTCCTTCGAACAAATAACGGAGCGCTAACAATTCTGGCTATCTCCTTATTTTGAAAGACTTGCAACTTCTTTAGATTTGTGATCGAGGTGGAAGCCCAAATGGGACATTTATATAAAAGAAAAAGTCGAAGGATCGACTTGTAAAGCAAAAGCCTGTGTCTGATCGCTAGCCGGTTCTTTTGAGCAATGAGGCCTTTGAGCTTAAAGCTTGCAGCAGTTGCTTTTACAATATGGGAATTAAAATTCAATTTTGCATCTAAAACCACCTTACACAAGGTACTTGTATTTAGTAACCCAGGGGACAGGCTGGTCAAAACGAATGAATTAGAGAGGAATTTAAGAATGGAACCATTGTTCCACTTCCTAGTAAATATGAGGCATGGCCTTTTGGAAAGATTTACTTAGATCTTCCAGGTGGTTAACCAATTTTCTAGAGCAGAAATGTAATTATTAATGAGAGCAACGACAGAATTTGGTGCTTTGTGTTGTGTAATTATAGCTGTGTCATCTGCGAATGTAGTCAGTTTACAAAATTCTGGCATGCATAAGCAACAATTCAAGCAACCTCAGAACAGGGAATAAATAAGAAAATGTATTTGTTAAAAGATTGTTTAACATTAAGCTACAAATATATTAAGATGGGGTTAATTTAGAATTTTCATTGCAATATTCATTTTCAGTAACCCAAAATTAGTAATAAATGGCTATTTTAATCTGTTGGAATATTTTATTGCGATTGTTGTCCCTTGACATTAATTGCTTTTTTAACTTAAAACTTTTTGGAGAGATGCTTTAAAAGATTTAATTCTACCTTCCACTATTTATTGTACACTAATTTTTCAAACAAAAGTGGCTTTCATTGTTAAACTCTTTAAAGCACTTTAAATGAAATTTTTATTTAAAAAAGAAATAGATGATATTAATAAAAAAAAGAATTGCATGCATTAAGAAATGATTGAAAAATTTTGAAGACACTTAGAACAGATAAAACCTACTTTTACTGATTAATATAGGTTTCAAAGGATAATCAATAAACTGATAACTATCCACAACTCAATATTTAGATATCACCAAATTATTTTTTTTAAAGAAATTCTTTGACGATGAGACAGTTCATCGGATTAAGACAGACAGATCATTAATAACAAATACTGAAGCTAATAAGAATGAAATACTGATATATTAAAAAAAAAAAAGCAAACAGCTTGTGATATTCACAAAAATTAATAGAAAAGTATTACTATATTATGTAAATGAATTATTTCAAATTAAAACAAAAGAAAAACTTTTTTTTTGTGTTTAAGAATTAGTAATAGATATGGAATTGTAATAAATAAAACTGAAAACTCTTTATAATACTATTTTATATGAAGTGCCCAAACATGACATTTTAAAATGAACAATCAGTATTTATTGAAATGATTAACTTATTTTTTTTTTTTATATTTAAAATGATGAAAATTAATTAATATTCCCTGAATATATATGAAAAATGGAGGAGCATTTTATATTCTAGTATATATGATAACATTTAATAATACATACATTAAATTTAGCTACATTAAGTAAATTTATATTGTTAAATGTTATAAATAAAGTGAACCACCAACATAATAGTTATATCATGGTATATTAAAATCTAAATGAAAAAGGTATATTTACCATTTATTTTTCTTTTTAATGTAATCTTTTTCTGATAGATTGATTAAATATATCATAGGTTTAGATGTCAGGAAAAGATGTTTATTTAACACTTCAATCTGAAAAATTAAAACATAAGAATGTTTTTATTTCATTTTATATTACAAAAGAAATTAATACTGTGCACATTTATTATACTATTCACTTATTATTACTTACTTAATTGTTTTAAAGTGTATAATATACTGATTTCTTGGATAAAAGTTAAAATAAACATTATTCAAAATTAATGTTATTTACATTTTCTTTCTAAATATATTACATAAAATTACTTATAATTTTATGTAATATGTTATAAGTAATTTTATAATTGCATATTTAATATGTATTATATTAAATATGCAATTATAGGAAAATAAAATGTGGAAGGGAAAATCTCAAGAAGTTCTTATATTATTAATATGAAAACTTCTTGAGTAACATGTTTTTTTTTTAAATTATTCTTATTGTTTAAAGCATAATAAAAATCTTTCATATAATTAAACAAATAAATAAATAAAAATTTACAGGTTTACACACAATACAAACATACAGCAAAAAAAATAACGCATAGCAAAATGTACTAGTTACTAAATGTATTATAACTAATATATAATAAAATGTTCACCTTAACCAGAAGCAGTAAACAAAGCAACAAGGAAAAACAAGCATTCAAGTATTAAATGAATATATATTAATACAAGTCACAGCATGCTAAAATTTACTTTATCTAACCTCAGCAGCATTCCAATCAGCAAATCGCACATGCCTTTTCTCTTCACAAACTAGGTTTTTGACTTTGCATAAGATATCCTGTTGGAATGGATGAATTGAAAATGAATGAATGAATGAAAATGAATTTTATAGCTCTCTAGTAAAATTATGAATAAGAAATTCATTTGAAAACTAACTACTTCCTTTGAAAAATTTTAAGAATGTATTATGATTGAAACACATTTATAGTCCAGAAATTTTAAGACAATGCAATACAGATAATTATTAAAAAAATTACAATAGCAATAAATAATAATAAAAAATTTAAAAATCTTAACTTTAATAGAAATTTTTCTCCAAATAAATCATTTTAAATAAAAATTAAGAACAATTAACAATAATAATAATAATAAATAATCTGATTTACATGAATAGAACTTGAAAAATCTAATCAATAGATACACACACAATGATTTCTACAAATTAAGATTAGATATATTTTTTAGAAAAAATTATAATAAATGTATTAATGAACTACAAAGAAAAAATATGGACTTCAATTAAACTCAGGCACATAAGGAAAAAAAAAAAAAAGATTTGGAATACATTTATAATATATGCTTTTAGAATATGGTAATGATCATAATGCTTCGAATATCTCTTGAAGATAATAGGGTGTATGCATACCACTCATCATATATTATGATTGAAATATTCCTCAAGAATATTCAGCAAATATCAAGATAAATTTTTCATTGTTTTAACACTGGCTGTGGGAAATCCTGCTCTGCTAAAACTCCTCAAATATTTCTATTAGACTGACATCAAGAGAAGATAGAAGTCCATTTATTTTGCTTAGTTCTTTGCAACAAATCGCATGATAATAATAAAAATTAGTATGCCCTAAAAAATTTAAATTGGCAATAACAAAACGTTTGTTCACATAATGAACAATAACAAAAATCATGAATCATGATTACACATTCCAATATGTTAAGTACTTCCATTTATACTGATACCACTCCAGAACTTCATCATTATAATCATTTAATTTTCATACTGGAATTCGATAATAAACAAATTTACTTTCATTCATGAATAAAATAATTATCCACTGTGAATTAGCCAGTTAGTATGATCATTTCATTGCCAATAAATCTGAACTTTCAGTAAAATACTAGTTTGAAGGCATACAAACATGGTTTAATTATTGGTAGGTATGACATATTTTGCCTAGTTCTTTGTCTCTGAGATTTCCAAGAGATCTTGTGCCATTGTACTAATAGCTATATAATGGCTTTTTATGCGTATATTTAAATTGAATTAATTTTGGTACATGATTATAATTGAATTATCTGTTAACTTTCAGAAAATTATCTTAATACTTTCAAATATTTTTGAAAACTCTAAATTTATTTTCTACGCCTCACAAGTAAAAAAAAAAAAAAAAAAAAAAAATTTATTTTTTATAGTATGTTTTATATTGACAACATGTAAAAAAGTAAGTAAAAACATAAATATACAAAAAAATCCCAAGTTCACAAGAAAGTTCATTACACATTATTGGTAAATTGAGAATGAAGAAGATTTAATACACTAGTATCCAAAGTTAAACAACATACAGGAAAATTTGTCCAACAACATATTTGGTCCAAAAAATGATGTTTAACTATAAATTTTGCATATATGACAATAGTGCAGATAAAAAAACTAGTCCCAACAATCATTTTCCATATTATTGAGGCTCTTAAAAAAAAGTTTGATGCATATGGTTTGTTGTTGGTGAATTCTATATTTATGAAAGAGAAAATATTGAAATTAGACATATTGTAAAAAAATAAGTAGATGACATCATATAAATGATGCCACATAGTGGGGTATAATCAGATGTCTTGGAGAAGGCTTGTGACAGTTAAACATAGTCTGTCATATATATAATTATAACTTATTTTTAAAAGTTTAATAAGTATATTCTTAACAGAAAATCCCCCCAAATCTACTATTTGACATATGGAAAACAGCTTTTTCGATTCTAAGACTTTCTCTTGTCTCACATTATTATATTTATATAGCTGCAAATCAGTCAATATATTTCATATGTCTGTCAGTGCCCTCAGGTAATTCCAATTATTAATTGTTAATTTCTATAATAAAAGTTTTTTTTTTTTTTTTGACTCTTAATTTAAGTCATCAATGTATAACACAAATTCAGAATATTCACAGAAATTCAAATCAATTAGTTATATGTTGTTTAGAACTTAATAAGCCATAATACAAAATTCCTTTAAACATAGTTGTATAAATTAATTTTTTTCCTCAATGAAATTGTTGTAACTAAAATATTTTTTGATATGTTTCTATTAGAAAAAAAATTTTAATTCATGAAATACATACATATTCAGGTTTAGCTTTTTTGTCACCACCTCTAATGACTGTTCTTTCCATTTTATCAACAATTTGAGCCAGATATTCTTCATCCTTTAACCTTAATTCTTCATTAATAATATCAATATCTCGGACGGGATTAACATCACCTTCTACATGAGATACATTTTCATCTTCGAAACACCCTAGAAAAGTAAATTTCTTAATTTCTATTCTCAATTTTAAATAAAACTTTCTATTTGACTATAAATAATAGAAATTTATTCATCATATACTTTTGATTTCCTACAATGAGAGTATGTTTCTTTTAATTTAATCAAACAATAAAAATTAGAGATCATAGAAATTTATATGATTTTATGTACAATGTATGATTTATGTAATGTATGATTTATATGATATTATGTATTTATGTACAATTTTATGTATGTATTTTATGTTATGTTTTATGTATGTATTTATGTGATTTTATGTAATTTATATGATTTTATTGCACAATTATAAATGCATGAATTAAAAAACAGTTCAATAGTTAATAAATTTGCCAAAATACAAGCATATTTCATGACACACTTATTAATTTTCATTTGAGACCAATGTGAATGGAATATTAGATTTGAAAGTATTTTTAGCTTTGCTCTTTTTCAAAAGTTATTCAATATCTGTCATACTTAAAAAAAAAAAAAAAAAAAAAAACCCTAACAATTAAATTAAAAAAAAAAAAAAAAAATTAAAATAAATCCGGCGAATTTCACATGGCATGCTAAAAGCACATTAAACTGAGAGGCTTTTGAAATTTATATAATAGGTGTCCCATAATTAATTCGATAAAATTTTAAGCTAATGTTTCTATGTTTTTAAAATTTATAATGAAATAAAATTTAAAAATGTCTTCAAAAAGAATTTTTTTTTTTTTTTAAATTACAAAATTTTTGAAAAGATTCAGCATTTTTCTTGAATTCTCCTTTTGAGATAATTAAGAATGATACATAAAAAAAAAAAAGTTTGCAGTAGTCGAAATATGTTGTCTAATCAACATGCATAACTGTCCATTTTTAAATTTCTTATAAAACATGATTTCTTTTAAAATTCAATTAAAATTAGATTAGTGACTGCATTTTGATCACTTATCAAAACAACAATGCATTTCCTTTTATTATTATTAACAGTTTAAATGTTACCAACTTTATGAAAAATACTTAAAACGCAAACAATGCTAACGTTATGCTTACTTGCAAAAAAAAAGTAAAAGACCATATTTTGATACTAGACAGAGAAAATAAAAGGAAAAACCACCAAACCACCAATCAAAACCACCCATTTCCAAATTGGGATTTTCAAAGCAATTCAAAATTTTCTGAAACAAACTTACACCATTCATAAGTTCAGTTATGTTGTAAAGCAAAAATTGTTTTCATAAAGTTATTATTTTTATTTTTTTGGTGGTTAAAATAAATTTATAACTGAAAGAATTTGGTTTAGCAATGCAGCTCATATAATCTTCAGAGGATTCAAAATTTCAATAAAAAATGAATGTCCCGCATAAAATATTTAATTAAGATGGCCTGTTACCAATATTAATTACAATGAATGTAAATGTTTCATGGGATATCAGTTTCAGGTCAACTGTGAATGGATATAAAATGATAAAAGCTAGCCAATAGAATACAAAATATTTTACTACTAAAATCTATAATAGGGACTGTTGTCCCTAGTACAAGTTTGCTTTGATTTGTATTGAAAATGCCACAAACTTTTTTGTCATTGATATTACTTTTCACTTTTCATATTTTTTTATAATCTCAAAGGTTTGAAAGTTATCAGAACTGTAATTTACAATTAGAATACCTAGAAATGTGTGGAACAATTGGGCTTTTCAGATTCTAAATAGGTAATAGACTGAAATGAATTTTCATATTTGGTATAGCATCCTTTCAGAATAAAAATTTAACTGACAACAAAAACTTGGAAATCAAAATTTCCAGTTTGCCACTATGAAGTTAAATATAAATTTAACATTCCATTTCTAATTTTAACAGAACAATTGATAAACATTTTCTTTAAATAAAGTATATTTTATCAAAGTTAATTTCATTTAAATAACATATTAGAATGATAAAGATATAATTTTGTTTTTAAAAGTAGAAGCTAGAAAGTTAAATGTCCCCCCCCTTTTTCAATGATACATGCTCAGATGAATTTGAGTGCAGAATCAATAAATCTAAAGGAAGTGTTCAATTTATAAAAAATGTAACAAAAAAACAACATTTAAAACTTAACATTAAATAAATAAATGAAATCCAAAAATAACCACCTGTTAAAATCTATTTGGCTAATAAACAAACAATTGATTTTCTTTTTAAATTTTTACATAATGAAATAAATGAGTATGGCAATAAAATGTGGGTTTTTAAATGAATTATTTAAATATAATCAAATTACATGCATTGGTGGTCAATTTTATTTTAAATTAACAATACACAAAAAATGCAGTTCCAATCAAAATTTTGTTAACAGCCCAAATTTTTTTAAATTGATCCATGTTTAAGGATTATTGTAATTAATTTCATATGTTTAAATTTTATTTACTCAAATTCAGATATACAAATTAATGGCCAAATTATGAAAATTTCTCTAATACATGAAGTAATAAAATGTCAACATATATAAAGTACATATCATAAAATCTTTACAAAATTACCTCTTTTCCCCTCGAGAATATATATCCTTGTTAAACAAGTCTCTAACTTCAAATTATTTGAAATTTAGAATTATTTTTACATTAAAAATATATATTTTTATTCATGCTTGAATTTAATCTATTTTTTTCTTCCACAAACTTTCATTTTAAGTGTTTTATTTCTTTACAGGGTGATATTGATTAGATTCCTTTGAACTTATGAAATTTTTTTAAGTTGACAAAGGGACAGATATATTAATGCCTTAAGCTTTCAGATACTAGAAAAAAAGCAAATTTATGTATTTTTAACATATATTGTCTCAAATTCATGAGCTTTTTCAATAGAAGGAAACAGAATAGAAAGTGGTGATATTTTAAGGATTTCATGGTAACCCGATTTAAAAAAAGTTGAGAAATTCCTTCATTTATCAAAGTTATATGTGTTAAAAATAATTTCTTTTTTACAATAAAATCAGCCATCTAGTTAGAATTAACTACAGAAAATTTACAATATTAACTTACGACAAAGGTGGAAAATGGCATCACAGGCACGAATATGGGACAAAAAGGCATTTCCTAATCCTTGACCTTCATTGGCACCTTTTACAAGACCAGCAATATCAACAACATTTAGAAATGCAGGAACTTTGCTGAAATGCAAATGTACAGTTACTTTTTAAATATGTGAAGAAAAGAAAATATTAGAATGAAGCAGCTATACATACATGCAACTCCTTTATGTTTAATACTGAAAATTTATCTGAAATTTTAAAGTGAAATATATTAGCAATAGATATGAATTTTCTCTTTTTTAAATTGAATCAAGAATTTAAATAATTTGCACTAATATAGGGTGGCTACAGAAACTAAGGAAAAAATTTCCCTGACTTACAGCTACTAATTATATTAGTTTCCTGGTCTCCTCCCTTTCAGAATCACTATAAGTGAGCAATATACATTATAAAAAACACTCTTAACAGTTATTTATGAAAAAATAATTTTTATAATATTAATATATTATAATATTAGTTATAATATGAAAAATAATATATTTTAATGAAATTTAATTTAAAAAAAAAAAAAAAAAAAATGAACATCCTAAAAAATTATATTGAAACAGTATATTACAGTAAACCCTCAAATTATGACAAGATAACTATTCTTACTAAAATAAATACAGATCAATTATTTAATTTAAATATTTTTAAAAACATAACTTTTCCTTTAACTTTTTTAACAGGGAGTTACATGATTTATTTTAACTGTCTCCTTTTTTTTAAAGAAATTCGTGAAAAGAAATATCAAAATGTTATGAAATTGCGAAAGACAATTCTCCTTAAATGTGTTTTTTTAAAGGTGACAACATACCTTTGAATTTTGTTTTCCCCCCGTCTAAATACACATATAATGGAAGTACAATTGTAGAATAGTAATTAAACATACAAGTAACAATTATTATATAATTATAATGTAGAAGTGACAAAATAAATGTATAATGCATTTTAAAAGTTATTATAAAAGCATAAAGCTCTTAAGGGGAAAAAAAAAAAAATTCCTAATTCAGAGACCTTGGGAAGTTTTCCAATGCCTCAAACTAAGCTAAATTTAGACAGAAAGACTTAATATTTGTTACATAAAAAAATTTTCAGAACCAATAACACAATAGTTGATATTGCAAAATTTCAATAAGGGAAGAAAATTTTAACCTGTCAGACAGTTTGGGAAACTTTTCATACTTGAAATCTGAATCTATTATAGTAGCTTTATCAGAATCAGGAGAATTTCATTATCAAAGAGTCCTTTTTAATCTCAAGAACTTCATGATATGAAGAAATAAGGAAGAACAAATGTAAGGTAGAGGGGGAAGGAGGACAGACGACATACTGAATTTTATTTTCATAAAAGATGTAATTATAATGGTTATGACCTATTCACCTTATGCTGTTGCAAATATATTAATTGTTTTTTCTGTGGGAATGCCATACTTCTATGAAGTTTTATAGCAGTATTTGTATAAAATATTTGTTTTTCACTGTAATACGAGTATACAGAAAAATTAACATTTCTCTCCAATTGCTGATACAAATGATACTTGTAACATGGCAATGATGCATTCTCAAATTTTCAACTAAATGACCAAGAAAAGACAAATAACTTTGAACAACAGGAAAATCTTATGCAAGTCCAATGCAGTTTTAAATATACGATTTTCATCAGAGTTAATTTTTTCAAAGAGAACAATTTTATCAAATAAATTACTTTTGGGGTATATCCAAACCTAAATATGCAAGAAGGTGGATCATTCTATAGGTGCATCATACTAAATCCTCTTTCCAGCATAAGCAATGGTTAATGCTTCATTTACAACGTAACAGCAACTTATGAACTTATTTCTTAAATTCAAAGGATGAATTTCAGTTATGATGATACTACTATAAATGATATGCATCATCAAATTTAAATCACAAGAACATTTTTCTAGTTGTTTAAGTTAAGGAGTAATTCAAAACCTCCATTTCTTTTTTTAAATATGCTAAATTTGAAAATGGCATAAGTCCATTTGGTACTTATGTATTAACGGTACCTTGGCGGTTTTTAAGTGTCGCCAATCTAACAGCTTCACTTAAAGCTACTGTAGCTGCGGTTGGCACGTGTGCTCTTTATTGGCACAACTGTCGCCAAGGCACCGTTAATACGTAAGTACCGTCCATTCATAAAGTGATCTACTTTGAAGTTTAAAGGTTTACATTTATATTGTCAAAAAAAAAAAAATTGAGAATATTGTATACATTTCTCTAATACATTATTAAAGGAACTAGAAAAATAAATGCATAAATAAGTGTATGTATATATATATATATATTATTACAAAGAGTGTAATGCAATAATAATAGATTAAAAATGTTAAAATACTGTAATAAGTTATAAATTAATACCTTAAAGGTTGAAAATATTCACACAAAAAGTCAAAACGTTTGTCTGGAACAGGAACGCGACGTATCTAAAAGAGAAAACAAATTCCATTACACAAAATACAACATTACTAATATAACTTTAAATACAAGCAAAAAAAAATTTTTTTTAATATTATTTTAAATCCAGCATAGAATGCTATTATATTGTTATACTTAATTTCTATGAATTTTTAAGTAACTTAAAATATCTGACAAAAAAGGACCATTTTAAAATAGCGGTATTTTGCAACACAAATCAATGCATTTTTAATTCATAAAACTAAAGGCAAATTTGAGGGAAAAAAACTAAAAAGACAAAAATATTTTCACTTCCTGTTAAAATTTATTGATTGACAAAAGATTTCAACTTAAACGATCTTTACATATATAGACAAATGGTAGATCATGTCAATAAAGGAATTTACAAATCATAAATAAATAAGACAATATAAAATATAATAGGATACTTATTTTCATTAGGATCTATAGTACAAAATGGAAAGTTTTCAGCAGCAACTTGACTATTCGTTAATATGTTGAACAATGTAGATTTGCTGAAATAAAAAAGTAAATAATAAACGACCTTATATAAATTTGTATAAAAGCAGAAAAATTTTAAATTATACCGATATATCAACTATAAAGATTGTTCATAAAAATTGCTCAACTGTCAGCAATTATAACAAAGAGTTAAAAAAAAAATGACATTATTAATAATTATTTAAAAGTAAATCAATACTATTGAAAACAAGTGTAATTTAACAGGTAATGTATATTTATTGTTGATAATTTATTGCATTTTTAGTTTAAAAAAACAGCAGAAAATTCAGTTTTTCCTAAGAGCAATTGAAAAAAAAGAAAAACCCTACTGATGAGGATTCTACTATAACAGATTTTTTTGCTTTATAAAATTTTACAAGAATTTTCTAAGCTACTATTAGTACATAATTTTTTTTCTCTAATAAAATAATTCATTTAATGAACAAAGTTTCATACTTCATCTTATAAACACAATTTATTATGTTTAGCAAAATTAGACAAATATATGGCCACATTATTATATTATGACATTAACTAACAAACATAGTACAACATATTAAGTATATAGAACTATCAGAGATTTCAGCAATAATGTTTTTCAATAACAGTCTTAATATGATGAGTTTTGACTTGACGAGGTACTTTGAGGTTTATGCTCGCATATAAGATTTATAAAAACAATGTTGAAAATACATACAATTTAAAAATATTTTAACATTACACTTCTTTTTCCCATAGGGAGAAAAAAAAATTAATGTTTCTTCAATAAATATTTAATAATTTTAATATAACATATATGCCCTTTCATAATGATAAATTAAAAATATATATATGCTTTTTTTAAAACTAATTAACAATAGTTCAATATAATTAAAATTTCTTACCCTACATTTGGTAAACCAACTAGACCAACTTTTAAATTAGTACCAAGTCGTCCCAGTAATGCAGGACGTTCAGGTCCTTCATCTTTCTTTTTAGGAGGCATTTTTATTACTTCGTGCTATGAAACAAAAGACTTTCTGCAAGAAAAAAAAATATTATGTGCTATTAAATTTTTAATGATTATGAATGTATTCAATAATTAAATTGGATGCAATTTTATAAAAATTCCCAAAAATTGGAGATTTTTAAAACTGTTTCTACATTAAGATAGTGGAATCTTAAATATTAAAAAAATTTTATAAATTGTGAAATTACTGTATTACTTTTATTGCATTAGTTCACATTTTATATACAACACAACTACTATCATAGATAAAGATTTTAAATTAATATCAATAGATGCAAATATATATACATGTATTCTATGCTTTATACTTAAAAATTTAATCTCTTCATTTATTTATATATTGAAGTAACAACTTCTTAGCAAAAAAAATGTATTTCACCCATATTAATTAGTATATAATGCATTAATTAGATATATTCATTATATAATTAACATAGTGTAGAATAGTATGCAAGTAGCTTAAAAACAGCAAATAAAGTTAATATTAAATTTTTTTACACTAAATTTTAATGGTATTGAAAATTATGTTATAATTGAAAACAAGGAAAAACCAGACTAATATAACAGAAAACTTATGAATAGAGTAATAAATGATATCAACAGCAAATTTTTGTACTTTAACTTCGGCTAAACAAAGTGTAATTATATAATAAACTATACAGAAAACATTTATCACAAATAATTTGTACTTTTTAAAATTTTTATGAAATAACTATTTTAAACTGTAAGTTGTACCTAATTAAATATTTTATGTATATATATATATATATAAACCTCACAAAAATAAAAGTTTTATTTTTAGCACAAAATCACATGAACATGTCTCCTTAAAATTGAAAATATAAATATGAATTTTAAATATCAAGTATATACATATGTAAAATTCAAATCATATTCATCGTTTCTTTTTAAAAATAAAATAAAAACATTGAATTAATTTTTAAAATGCGTTAAAAGAACTGTTTTTGTTATTGATTACATAAATAATCAATTGCATGTAGGTTGGGAATATTTCAGCAAACATAGAAACCGGAAATTTATTGAATTACGAATATTAATCCAGGTTAAAAAAATATACATTTTAAGGAAAGTAGTTCGCTAAAAATTATATTAAATATAAAAAATTAAAAACGAAAGCGGCGATTATTTAAATATGCAACGCGAATTATTAATTAAATGTGATGTGCTGATATGTTGACGTACAATTTTATTCAGTTCAGATAATATAGTATATATTTATATTTTGTTTTCAAAAATCATGAATCAATATATTTATTTATATGTTTATAAATGATTCATTATTTTTTAAAATTCAGCACTTCACTTACCAAATGCCAAAACACATGAAACGTGAAACGAATAGTGAAAGTTGCAGTTGAATCAACGGTAATTGCTATTGCCACTTATTTGTTTGAAGGCTTTGTGCATAAAGAAAAGTGTATTAAGATTTAAAATAATAAAGAAGTAAGTGCATGATTTAAATTATTTTTAGAAAATGTGCATACAAATTCCATGAGAATTCATTTCTTAAATTTCTAGGGAACACTGGATATGTATGTCACCTTTAATTATTTATTGAAAATATAGAATACCTAAAGTGTAATTTTGTTATATACTTTATTACTGTTATTAATTAATTTGCAGATATATAAATAAATTTTTCTATCAACCATTTCTAGTAGATATTCTTCATGGAAGCCATACAGCTTATACTGAAAATGGATTTTGGTTGCTGAAGGAAACAGACGCTTTTTTTTTTTTTTTTTTTTTTTTTTTACCTGTCTACAATGTGACCAATGTTTGCATGGAATACAAACATTACAGCCCTTCGAAAGTACCCAGTACCAGAGCTATCACTTTTCCTCATGCAATTGTTTATCCTGTGATTTTTTAAAGTGAATACTTTCATAACGAGGATGACGTTTGCACTGCAATTACAGATATCCAGAAATAAGCCGTTAAACTTTAAACTCATTATTTTGATGACATCATAATTCAAGCCAGGTCCTCTCAACAATTGATGATGGATTATTCCTTCCTGAGCAAACCCATATGTTCCAGAATGTTGCGTCCTTATATTAAAGGAAAACTGGAGCAAAGTGTAAGAAACGTGCTAGGGTAAGTGATTTCTTTAACTTGTCCTTCATTAAATTGTACTAAGCATAGCACTGTTAAAATGAACTTATTTAAATAATAGTGATAACTTTAAATTAGATGCAATAGATTTTTCTTATCCTGTTAAACACTATATGGCTAGAATTAATTTTCTGTTAATAATGAAGATGTTAACATATCTTAAATTTTCAATCTTAAAAGTGGATGTAGTCAGTGAGGAAGTCTCGTGCAATTCACCCTTCCCCCTGAATTCAAAATGCCTCCAATTACGGTAAAGCAATTTGCCAATCTCAAATTAAAGCTTGCTCTAATCGAGTAGCACTTTAATCGCCAGGAAAAAATTTTGACTACAATTGACAAATTGACAGGCTGACTAAAATTTTCTGGAGAGCACTTTAAGTGTTTGTCTGCTGATTCTGATCAGCACAGACCGATTACTAAATTCTTGAAAGAACAAGGTATGGGATCTTCGTTAAAACTCTTAAAAATCTGAGACCTCTACAGAGCATTTTAAAAGGCATAACAATAAATCCTCTAAAGAAAAGATTACGAAGGGCACATCGAACTCAGATTTCCTTTAAAAAAGTTAATCAGCTCTCAATCTAACAAATAAAGCACCTCATACCTGTTTGACAGATTATTTTGCCCCGAAAACACAACGAAAAACTACAAACAAGAAAGAGAGCTGCAATGTTATTTTCCATTCGTAATTCTTAAGCAAACAATTGTTAGTGCTATCTGGTGGTAATAATTTTTTTTTATTTGATTGATTAAATAATTAAAATTAATAATTTTTTCTTAATTTTTGACTCCCCAGATAAACAAAAGTCCATTTATTTTCTTCGAATTTAAGTGTTATGGCTTTTAAAACTATTATAGCAACCTAATATCTCCACCTTTTCTGTAGATCTATATTCTGCTCTTCGCTTAGAGTCAATTCTGGTTCTGACTGAATATTTTTTTTTCTAAGCGGCATTGCAAATGTAAAAATAAAAACCAGTGTGAAATTCAACGAACTTTTTGTCTCAACCTTATATGGGGAAGGCTAAGCACAGATATGGCTATCAAATTTCGAACAACCGGAGACGAGAGAGTTAATTCCCGTTAGAAAAAGTGTTCAAAAACTCAGACAGTACAACAGCGTGAAAAAAATAATGTCAACTATGAAAATTCACCAACTACGAAAAGTTGCCAAATTGGTGTAAAACCTAATATATTTTTAGGAAATATTGATCCAATTTCGAAATTTTTTTTTTTCAGTTGCTTTAGGTTTTGTATTAATCAGCCAATTGTGCCAATTGTGAAATTTTGATGTAAATTGAGGCTGTGCAAGGGTAACCCCCCATATATATATATATATATATATATATATATATATATAATCATCAATAATCAATATATATATATATATATAATTTTTTAAAATTTATTTAATATTTTAAATTTAATTAAAAAAAAATTTTTTTTTTTAAATTTAATTTTATATTTGTATTTTTTTTTTTTTTTTTTTACTATTTTTAAAATTTTGCGAAAATAGATAAATAAAATTAAGTCACAATTTTTGATTCATTTATTTATCTATTATAAATATTTCATAAGTAAAATATGCAGCTATATATAAGTAAATATGTAATAAATAAAATAAAGTATGCCCAATGATCCGTATAAATGGATGCACTTACATTGAGAGTCTTTTGAAAAGCAATACTTCTTTTCTTCTTTTCTCCTAATAAAGGAAAAAACATATATATGACAAATTGATTCTTGGTTACCATCTTTTAAATATGACAAGGAACCACATAGATATTTTATTATAGACAATCTATTACGACGACATGATTTTTGACTAACTTCCAGAAGAAATATTATTGGCTTTATACAACCTCTTTCAAATTAGTGATACTTTGACTGCCGAATTAAATGTTCCTTTTTTTTTGTGAAATTATAATCTACCGGTGAATCCACTTGTGTCTCACCAAAGAATTATTGAAATTCTAGGACAAGAATGCATAAAGCCCATTACTAGAGAGTTTTTGCATACCGTACGTTCGTTACCGTAGGACGTCCGTTAGCTTTTTCTTCCTAGCGCGCATGCTCATAGGAAACTGAGCATGCGCGCTAGGGAGAAAAAGCTAACGGACGTCCTACGGTAACGAACGTACGGTATGCAAAAACTCTCTATTATCTAGTAGCTGGATAGCAGTATATGTGAATTTTGTTAGAAGAAAATCACATGATAGCAGTATTTTTTTGAGATGTTCAGATTTTGATGAAATACTAAAACATGATTTGACAATAGTTTGATATGAAAGTAATTATTTGAATATTAATAAAATATTTTAATCAATGCTTTCTAATTTATTGAAATAAAGAAGCCCAGAATTGCCGATAATGCATAAGCTACTGTCGAATCCTTACTGCTGAGTTCTTTCTTTCTTACCCTTACAGCAAGCGCTATCAAAAATTATGGTCATTAACGTCATAACGAGATTATGACGTCATTAATGAGAATTGGTTAAAAATTCTTTGCTTATTTTATAGGATAACCAAATATAGGCTTCATTTTAGAATTGCTGTCAAGAAATAACTATTCCTGTATAATGTATTAAATTAATGTAAACCAATTTGGATTAACATGCATATATAATATGTATGGAGATATTATTTATTCATAATCCTTTTCCGTTATAAATATTATTAAATAGCTGAATAAAAGCTATTTTATTTAAAAAATTTGCATCTGGCTGCTATAAATACACAAAAGCAATGAAATCCACACAAAAGCAATGAAAGTTAAAGTGTTTGCATGCTGTCCGCGGACCTCAGAAGTATGTTATCCCTGTTCTTCGAGTTTGCAACAGACTAATCATATCTGACCAACGTGGAGGTAGCCAGAAAACGAATTCAGCCATTTCAGTCCCTCTCCATCCCGTGCACAAAAGAGATAAGATTGAGTTCAAATAATATGTTGTCTTTATTAGAATTCAATCCGAACAAGTTTGGCCACTTACAGTAGAAACAAAAAGAACACATATATAAATCAAAATTACAAAGGGGAAAGTCCAGAAATTCTTAACAGAACGACCAAAAGACCTTAAAATCAGTTTAAAACAATTTAAATGTTCTAAGGATAAAAATTTAAAAAATCTAGTGGCACCGTAATAAAAGTCCGTGTGATCAGGACATGTTTTCTCTGGTAATCCTGTAAAGAGTACGCAAATCACCATTCTGTTGTAAGTTAGACTCCAGTTCCGAGCAAACAAGATGGGCCTTATTCATTTTCTCTGTCTTATATAAAACACATATATCAGAGTTCTCAATCCCTATTTTGGCCATGCAGTTGTGTCCAGTTCTTAATCTAAAATTGGCAACAACCTCTTAGCGAGTATTTCCACAAAATGTTCTCCAATCATCCTCGATTGTCACTTCCAGACTTTTCCTTTGGCGTTAGATATTAGAGAGTTTTTGCATACCGTATTTTGGAAGTCCGTTAGCTTTTTCTCCCTGGCGGGCATGCTCATAGGCAATTGCGCATGCGTATCTGTAATAATGTTTACTATGAACATGCGCGCTAGGGATAAAAAGCTAACAGTCGTCCAAAATGCGGTATGCAAAAACTCTCTAATAATTCACTAATATACGATGACTTAATTTCGTCCCGTATAGTTCTTCTAAAAGAGTCAAGAGGGATAGGACACTGTCCAGGAACTTCGTTTGCTTTTTTTTTTTTTTTTTTTTTTTTTTGCCAGAAGATCTACCCTTCCGTTTCCATCAATTCCAACATGTGATGGAATCCACTGGAAAGTAAAGGCTCGTGCTCACCAAGGCGACAAGATGCAAGCGACCAAAATTTGACCTCACCGCGGTCGCCTGAAACCGGTTTTTCAGTTCGCCGCGTGGAGTAGCCCAACTTTCAACTTCAAGCGGTTTTTCACTATGCGTAATGCTATTTCTGACGTTTCGCTGTGAAGGGGTCGAAAAAATTTGGTCGCTTGCCTCTTGCATCTTCACGTCTCTCGCCTCGGTGGGAACGAGCCTTAATGCATTTACCAATTTCTTTAAAGAACTTGATGTCTTGTTTTATTTTGGTTTTTTACATGATATTTGCCTCTAGGATTACCAGAACATCAACATTCTTCTGTGCACAAATATTTTTAATTTCTTGAAATTTAGCTCCAGACAGGCCACCATCATTCCACAGTGGTATATTCAATTTAAAGTTCGGATGCAGCACAGTCATTTTTCTGAGGCAAGCAGCCATAGCCTCTAGCTATTACTCATTTAGCACCACTCAGGAAACACGTGTGACTTAAGGTTTTCACGGACGAAAGTAACATTATCTCCCGGTTTAGATAAAATTGATTAAATATTTATGTTTTGCTTTCAACATTTAAGAATAAACTTATTTATTTATGCTATAAATCTATTGTAATTATTGCTTAATATCCGACTCTTACCGATAGAAATCTGCAATTAATAGTTGGGCTGACATATTCGTAGGCTGACACATAGATGGCTCTACTACAATTAAATCCATATGATTTTTAGTTAGCCCTAACCTTCAAAAGACACGTGTATAAATTTGACAGCTGTTGCACAATTAGTATGTGAGTTATAGCGTTTTTAGTGAAGCAACTTTTGTTAGTTTGAAAAAATGGATAAAAAGGAATTTCGTGTGTTAATTAAAAGCATTGCTTTTTGGCGAAAAAAAAATACTATTGAAGCCAAGGCTTGGCTTGATAAACATTATTCGGCATCAGGAAAATCATCCGTAGAGAAGTGGTTTGCTAAATTTAAACGAGGTGAAATGAGCATCGAGAACGATGCACGCAGTGGACGCCCCAAAGAGGCTGTTACCGACAAAAACATCAAAAAAGCCTACAAAATAGTTTCTGATAACCATAAAGTTAAGTTGATTGAGATAGCTGAGATCCTAAAGATATCAAAGGAACGGGTTGGACATATCGTGAATGAATATTTGGATATGCGAAAGCTCTGTTCAAAGTGGGTGCCGCGCGTGCTCACAATCGACCAAAAACAACAACGGATTGATGATTCTAAGCAGTGTTTGGAGCTGCTCAATCGTAATAAGCCCGAATTTTTGCGTCGATATGTCACAATGGATGAAACATGGCTCCATCGGCCGAGTGGACTGCACGTAATGAACACTAAAAATTCTATAACTTCACTAAAAATTCTATAACTCCCATACTAATAGTGCAACAGCTGTCAAATTTATACACGTGTCTTTTGAAGGTTAGGGCTAACTAAAAATGATATGGATTTAATACTAGTATCGCCATTTATGTGTCAGCTTAGGAACATTTCAGTCCACCTGTTAGCTTGTAGGAGAGCTTAGGCTTAAATTCACTGGCGGACTTCTTGCAATTACTGCTTTCAGAGACTTGATGGCAACTTTGGCAACCTCTATAATAATGTCTCTCATTGATTGTCAGGTTCCCTATATCATTTAAGGCCCACTCATATAGTAAAGAAAATCATTCAATAATTATTAACTGATACGCTATAGTCATTAGTACATAAAAAAAAAAAAGTACATTGTTTGAAAATAAGTTTAAAAAATAAGCTTTTATAAGTATTTCTATAGTACTTCTATTGTTTATTAGAAAATAAAATATATTAGTTAGGTAAATATTATTTATTAATATTATTAATAGTATTATTTAATAATAATAATAAATATTATTTGGAAAACAGTATTTCTATTCTTTAACACTAGATTTATTGATCCATTATTTTGATGGATTTTGAAAAGTTTGTCGGCGAAAACATTAAAAGTTTCTATAAGTTTGTGTTTATTGATGCAATCCTAACAGATTTAATTGACTTATATCAAGAATGTTAAGATTGCAATTGTTTTTAAATTAAATTAATCAATCTTTTCTTAAGAAAATATGTGGTTTCCTGTATTCCTTAATTTGACGGGTGTCCGTAAAGATAAAATAATCATACAAAAATGTTCGTATAAAAAACATACAAAAGTTCGGTAATACATTGGTAAACATACATAAAAAAAAAACGGTAATACATTCATAAAATTCCCTAATTGGATCACACAAATCTAGTAATTAAAGTTGATTATCTAAATAAGTAAAGAAACAAAATACTTAGTCTTTACTCAATCATGAACAAAATAGGAAATAATAATTTTTTTTTTTTTTTTTTTTTGCTTAAAACAACTATGTTTTTATGCGAAATTAATTTTAAATTGATTTATTAGTGTTTGGTTCTATTTATCTAAAAGATAAATTGAACAATTTATGTAAAATTATAATTAAAATAGTTGCTTTTTCATAAGTCATTGCATTAGTTAGAAAAATATGCATAATGCATATTTTTTTTTTATATTTTCAAAAAATTTGAGGCTTATTATGATTTTGCATTAAACAGATAATTATTATTTTAATTTGGAATGTCTTTATTTAATTATACTAAGTAATCAATTAATTTTAATAACATTATTCAAATGTAGATCAAAAGCCTTACATATATATTATTTTCGTTAATCGAAAACTTCAAAAAAAAAAAAAAAAAAAAAAAAAAAAAAAAAAAATTAAAAAAATGTCATTCAGATACAGTTTGCTCGTCATTTTAGCAATAAACAAAGAGATTTTAAGAGATTTTAGAAATCAATATTTTATTTTGTGACTTGAAAAAAATAGATACCAATATTCTAAATAAATAGTCTCTGTATAAAGAAATTAATCCCATTAATCTGACAGAAATCAACAGAAATCAACTGTTACCTGTTTATAAAATGTTTTTGTTTTTTAGAGAAAGTTTATAACCTATTAATTTAAAATTTTTAGTAAACCGAAGTTGATTCTGATTATAAATTTCGTTTTTCTTTTCCATTATTTAGTCTAATATTTTATTAATAGATGGCGCCACAGGTTTAATAACAAAGTGTGTTTTAAAGGAGAATGTTAAATTTGAACGGTCACAGTATCTATTTACATGAGTTTAAACCTCTTCCGTCATCTATTATAAATTATGTAATATCATAAAAATAATACTTTTAAAATAATTTTTTAAAATTTGAGTTTGTTGCACAGCAAGGTTCTGATTAGCAAGCAAGATTTACACATTACGATCATATTCGGAGAAATTCTTAGCACAATTATACACATTATTATTTATTATTATATATTTATTTTTTATTATACAAAAAATAAATTTGTACTTTTTACTTTTCTTTAACCTTTTATTTTTTGAGATTTATTTATGTAATAAATAAATAATTCAAATGTTTAAGAGATATTATGTATGAAAATATATTTCTTAAATTCATGTGTTAAGAGATATACTATTTGAAAATATATCTCTTATATTAGCGACATGCTAATACACACTATCCAAATTGCAGTTTAATTTCCTAATTTCTGTAAGCAGTGACTGCAAATTATTTCACCAATGGATCCTAACCTGAGCCCTCCTGCATTCTAACTGTAAGTGTTAAACATAGGGCCTCGAGTTGAGTTACCGAGTTATCGTTTCTCATTTACAAAGATTGTCCATTATAATTTTCAATAAAAACTTGTATAATTTTATTGTACAGAAAATTGTACATATAAATGGTATAGTTATAGTAAATTTTAAATTTTATTCTGCACATTGGATAGCTTGGAGTCATTTCAACTTGAAAATTAGTTAAAATGAGTACAAGTAATCAATATAGGAATATTCTGTAAAATACAACTTGGGTTCAAGTCGAAAAGTTGTTATCTTGCAATTCATAACAGGGGTTGGAGCAATTCAGTGGACAGGAGAGTTCTGAACTGAGAAAGCACGGTTCGAAACTCAAGAAGGGGAAACCTCCTGTGCCTATATCGCAGCTGCCTGATGGCCAATCGGCTAGCGCTCTGACCTTTGGTAACACAGGCTTCAGGTTTGAATCCTGGCTATGGCATGGATGTTTGTTAGTGGTTCGGAATCCCCTTTCAACTGTAGGCCCAGGTCTAATTAACCTGAAATGTGCACTAAATGACCGTAGAGAGACAAACCAAACCCAAACCCTGTGCCTATATCGCGGAAAAAGTACGATAAATTTATGTGCCATAAGGTATTCCCGTTGAACTCGACGAGAGGTCATCACTGGCCTTTTGTTTATAAATTATGGTGACAAAACAATTGATGCATTAAAACTTGTGGCGCATGCAGGGCACTGAATATGTTCGCATATCTGGCGTTCTAATGGCGAAATTTCCGTCACTTAAGAACAACCCTTTTCATATATAGGTTGAAGTGGATCTGTAACCCGAGTCTTCCTTTTTGCCTACTGCATGCTTTATTATTGAATCGGAAATGATTTGTCTCCTCTGTCGCGAATGTGCCTTTATGATTGCCGCCCACCTTCTACGCCATCTATTTCTGTTATTGAAAGGCCAGACTTCTTTTGACAAATTCGAATTATATCTGAGACATTTTACAGCAGGGATAAAGAAACCGAGGGTTTTCCATTGATTTGTTGAAGTATTAAAAAAAAAAAAAAAAAAAATAAATAAATAAATAAATAATTAATTAATAGCTTAAAAAAACTAAAAAACATTCTGCTTTTAGAGTTAATAAAACTAAAAAGTAAAAAATAATTGTTAACATAAGAATAAAATGACTGACGAGAAAATGAATGTCACTGTTCTAAAAGCGTAGGGTGCTCGATATCAATCGTTATAATTTTTCACTAGTTTCATTCCGAAATGCAGAGTTAGTTTAAAAATGTCATACGAAGCACCCCACGCTTTTAGAACAGTGACATTCATTTTCTCGTCAGTCATTTTATTCTTATGTTAACAATTATTTTTTACTTTTTAGTTTTATTAACTCTAAAAGCGAGTTTTTTAGAGTTTATAAACTATAATATTTAAATGAGATCCCGGTACGGAGGACTGGAACTATAGTTCTTACAATAATTTAATTGTCAGTAAAACAACGGCTAAATGCGAATATGTCGAGCCAACCAGGTTTCGAACAAAGAATCTCCTGATCCGTCGTCAGACGCGTTATCCGTTGTGCCGCTGTCCCACGTAGGTTTGAATGTCTTAGGTACTTTCATTGTACATGGGTTAAATTGTTCTTCATAAGTCAAAATAAAATCAGTAATCCTGGCGATCGTAATCATGATGAGATAATCAACTTATCAAAATATTGTATTGTCGTCTGTCCTTGATAAGTCTACAACGTTTAAATGAAATCTGACCGCTTAAAGTAGGGCAAAATGGAGCCCAAAGAGTCAGTTACATACAAACATACAGGTGAAACTAATAAAAGCGTATTAAAAAGTATTGCTGCCAATTTTAACAAGTGACACGATAGACATTTGTTTAAAAATTGGACGTCATTATAGGGTTCTATAAATTACAGTAATTTAGAATTGTCCACATCACTACTAATTTTTCGCCCAAACCATCCCGAATCACATCCAGAACTTAATGGAAAGGATATTCTGCTTCAAAACATGCAATCGAATTCTGGCGGTGGCATGGATGTTTATTAGTGGTTCGGATTCCACGTTAAACTGTAGGTCTCGGTTTAATTAGCCTAAAATGTGCACAAAATGACCGTATAGAGACAAACCAAAACCAAATCAAATCATGCTAAAATACCTATTCACAAATCGCATAACAAAATATTACGATGTAAATTACAATTAAAATCGAAGAAATCCTATTCTCTTTGAATTCTTTTCTTTAAGAATTATTTCACAAAAGGGTAGCAAAATTCGACAAACTGATTTGGTTCCCAACCTGATTTGAACTTCAAGAAGGTACTCAAATTTTTGTCCCAAATTAAATGTCAAAGATGAATATTGATGAATTGGTTTGTCACTCTACGGTCACTTTTGTGCACACTTTAGGCTAATTAAATCGGGACCTACAGTTTAACGTGGATACCGAACAACTAATAAACATTCATGGCACCGCCAAGATTCGAATTTAAAAAGCCTGTAGGACCGAAAGCCGGAGCAAATTGGCCATCAGGCCGCAAGTATTGATGAGGATATATCGTTTAAAAGATTTTCAGATATTGATGTTCCATTAATAAGAAGTCGATGTTCCATTAGTTGAATATGATGCCTGCCAGAAGTTCTTAAAGCAATGTTTCGGTCCTGATGTAATCAAATTCTACAATTTAAATGTAATTTACAGAAGTTTCCAGAAATAATGTCGAATTTCTAATCGGAAGATTGATTACCTGCTCACTCAGGCTACGATTGGCTCATATTCTGTGACGTGAAAATTGAGAAGATTTTTTTTAAAGTCGCATCATATTTGTTAGTCCGCACAAAAACCGCCTTTGTCTTCGATCTCGAGACTTCATGTTATGCTTTTTCATGAATTTTAAGGTCATATATGAAGCTATAGATGTAGATGCCATATAAACCACATGTGAAACTCTTTTAAAATTTTACTAAGTAAAGATTTTCATTAGCTATAGAAGCCAATATATAAAATCCTTGTTTTTGGATCCTTTGGAATCCTTGATTCACTAAATAAACATACCATGCTTAATCAAAAAATACTTTGGTTAGGTTAAACTATTTATAAAATCCTTTGTCTTAAATTTTAAGGCCACATGTGAAGCTATAGATGTACATGCTATAGAAGCTATACATGCTATAGGAGCCACATGTGAAGATCTCTTAAAATTTCACTAAGTACAGACTACATTAATTGTTTAGATGATTTTATAACTCACCAAAAAAAAAAAAAATAAATAAATAAACAAATATCCTAGTATTATTTATTTACTTTTTATTGAATAGTAAACGAATATCTTAGTATTATTTATAAATTTCTAAAATCGTTGGTTCTGGATGTCGAGACTCCATGTTATTCCGTAAACAAATTCGGCGACATTGTCTCTGACTAACAGTAATGATGACCCGTAAAAAAGTCATTGGCGTCAATAAATGACTGACTTCTCATCCACGAAAACAATTAGCATGCGTTTTCTCTCCTTTCATCCCCATTCCTCCAGTCCGGTCCCTATTCTTTGCTGTCTGAACAGTTCATCCGAACCATTACGAGGTGATTCAGCATGAAATCCGCTGTGCGTTGCCCGTGGAGCCGTCTCGTCTGACCCTCCGGAGTAAAGTACCTAATTGGCTCGTGGCTCGAGTGCGATTGAATGTAATTGCAGCAGCACAGCCATCTGGCATCCACTGTGAGAAAATCTGGCGATGCTGCTTTCATTTGATAGGTTGCATATTGAAAGATGATTGTATGTTTAGTAAATAGTGCGATAAACACTTTCAGCAATGTATTTTCTATTTGACAAAGATTATTATTTAAATTTTAAAAAAAATTATTAATTCTAATATATATACATGAAATCTTAAAAATTATACAGTGGTTTAAAAGTTTTGACTTGTTTTGGAAAATATGTTTAAAAAAAAAAAAAGAAAGAAAGAAAACAAATACAAAAAAAATCACGTATGGTTTGTATCACTTGAAAGAGAAGATTTTAAAGTTTTTGTTGCTAATATCTATAATAATGTCTATAATCGTTTTACTATTGTCTATAACTATGTCTATAATAACTTTATGCACACATCTTTGTTGTTGCTGTTTCTTATCCCACTTGATAGACAGCAACATCTAGACCAAGTCCAAGAACCCATTTGTTATGATGGAAGGAGGGAAAGAGAGCAGCTTCTGTTATGATGGAACACCCGTAGGTAAAAGTCCAACTTGGCTCCGTGAAGCTAACTTTTTACGGGGTAGGGTTGTCAGCCCTACTCTCTACAGTCATATTAGACAGAGGCCTATGGTTTAAAGTGAATTCCGAACCACAAACAACTAGCACCGCCGGTGGCTCGAATTCGAAATCGCGCCAGAGTTCTAGTCACTTGGCTACCAGGCCAATGTATGCATCTTTAATGAAACAGGACATTAAGTTTATATTCCACTCGCCATTTTCCCTATAGAACGATTGTATTAACAAGAAATATAACTTTTACGATACATCTTCTCCCGCTGCTTTCTTTGTTGAACATCGGTGGACCTCGTATAATCTAAGTGTACCACGAACAGTTCCTCAACACGCATTAAGAGAAGGACACTGCTTCCCATCAGGGCATTTAGGGGTAAGGTTTCTACATTTACGTACCGCATAAGAGAAAATTCGTAAAACTCAGTTAGTCTGATTATCATTTCGAGGAGCTTTTAAACCCATTGTCACAAATACCATATAGTCTCTCAATATTTCTTTCGGAAAGTTATGAGTATAACGGACGCTGTTAAAGGATTCAAGCTTGAGCGTTTCTGCCCACAATTCTTTATATATATATATATTATATTATATTTTTCTAAATATTATTATTCCAATATTATATTTTATTATTGTTCTAATCTAAGATTTCCTAATGCTTATTTTTTCCTTCCTTGTAATCTGTCAGCATTTAAAAAAAAAGATTGATAACTATTGGTGTAAATTTTCTATTTTATTAATTTGTTATTATTATTATTTTTTTAACAACAATTCAACTAATGGCACCAATCAGGATTTTTTTTTTTTTTTTTTTTTTTTTTTTTTTTTTTTTTGTGAGCACCAATCTGACAGCATAAAAATCTGATGACAATGAAAAAAATAAATAAATAAAAGCTTCATCTTTTTTTAACCTTAATTAACCTTAATTTTTAATTTATTTTTATACCCTAATTAATTTCGTAGTTAATAGGTATTTAACCATATTACTTACTGAATTTATAACATTATAACGCCATTTTTTACTTTCCAAAACTTCATAGCTGAAAATTAACGAAAGAATTTTTATTAATTAAAAATAATTAATAAAACTTTTTGTAATTTTTGACTGCGAAGTTTTGGAACGAAGTAATAAACTCAATGAAAAAAAAAAAACCTATCTAAGTGTTATATATTTTAAATTATGCTAGAACATACACCCATGAATCCATCCATTCATCCATTTGCATATAGAGATTATTGCATTTGGGTAGATTTATAATGTTCCCTAGGACATGTTTGTGTGTATGGGTTGGGGGAGAGTAAGAAATAATGCATTTCGTTACGATTTTTTAAGAGTAATTACCTCGGATTTATGTATTGCATAGAAAAAAATCTTTAATGACAATTCGATTGTTGATTAAGGCACTTTATCATAACCTATACCAAGTCTATTTGTTCTACAAAGCTAGATAATCGTACACTTGATCAGGGCATTTGAACATTTATGCTTGTGTAACTGACACCACCTAGACCTCTTTAAACATTTAAGAAGAAAATAACTTTATGTTCTTAGTATAATATTACAATTAATTTTTAATTTTATTATAAAATAAGAGGAAAAAAATAATATAAGAATAATTAAAAGTTATGATAACTACATAAAAATCAAGAAATAATACTGCAGACACGTTTGAATAGTTGCAGCTGTTCTTCTAATGTTTTTGTTATAGAGCTCTTAACATATTCAGTGTATATTTTCATACTCAGATGTTTTATTTATGTTATGCTAATGGCAACAGCTCGTTTTTCCCATTTAATACATAAATGATTGACAGTTAACTCAAAATTATCAAAATATAATTTATTTAGATTAATTTTTAGATACATTTAGTTAATATTAAACAGATGTAACAGGTCATTTGAATGCATACATTAAGTTATAATCTTATGGTTGATGGTTGATAATAATGACAGCCGAAGTAATAATTTGTTCATCTTGTAGACTATTTTAAAAATATTTGATTTTGTAAAAAAGGAGACCTGGTTAGTTTAAAAAAAAAGAAGAAGTTAATTTTAGTTTTCAGTAAAATCATTTAAGAATTTTTTTTTTATCTTAACTTTTTTTTTTTCTGTGTAAGCCATACTGGATTTAATCCACGAGGAAAGAAAGTAAGGCGTGTGGAATTAACAATAGCTATGCTACATTGCTTCAGTTCTTGCAAATCGGGGTAAACCACAAAATGAATTCAATCCTTTACATAACCCTACTTTAAGAAATTCAAAAATTAAATGTGGTGTGTGCGATATCTAATTAAAATTCTTTAACCTCCTCAGTTGGCTTGGTGGCATGAAATCGAGTATTTTTTACAACAAGAGCGTCTTGCATCAAAATTTATTAATTTTTGTGGTTTCATTGTAATTTAGTTAAGAGATTTTATTTCAATTACTTCCATCGTCACCATTGGCGCAATAGCCCTATGGTGGGCCAAGGCCGTCTGCCTAATGGCAGTTTTTAAGACAAGAGATGTTATCTTTTTACTGGTTAGAGTTGTCAGCTGTATGCCCAAAGCCCTACACTCATATTAGACCGGGACCTACGGTTTAAAGTGTATTCCGAACTACTACAAAACATCCACCGGGATTCGAACACGAAACCAGCAGGCCATTCAATCACTTCCAATACTTTTTTTTTTTATAATTTTGTGATATGTCTCTAGTATTTTTTGGACATTGTTTATAGCTAAATAAACATTGATAACCTCTCAAATCATTGTACAACTAGCTAAAAACCTTTGTTATCCCATCATCATCATCAATGGCACAACAGCCCCATGGTGAGCTAAGTCCGTCTGCTTGCTGGCAGATTTCGAGACAGGAAATGTTTTGTTTTGTTCAGTGTAGGATTGTCAGCCCTACGCACAACTCTCTACAGTCATATTTCACCGGGACCTGTGGTTTAAAGTGGATTCTGTATCACTACAAACATACATGACACCTCCAGGACTCGAACACGACAAGTCAATCGGCCACCAAGTCCCTTTGATATCCCATATCCCACCAGCATGATATTAATAGTGGCTTTTTAATTTTTCTGAATTGAGATCCGTTTTACAAATATGAATAGCTCGAATTACAAATTATTGTCAATCACTGTTATCACAGTGAAACAAAAGCCTCGGCATGCACCATCTTTAAATGAGAAGCATACATTTTAAAGCAAAACACATTGTTAAATAAAAATTCACGAAATCAAATTTCTTTACCTATTTGTGAAAACTTTCTTTGTCCACTCTACAATGTTAGGTGCGGCCTGAAGGCGCTCTGGTCCTTGGTACGCAGGCTTCAGGTTCGAATCCTGGGATGGCATGGATGTTTGCTGGGGACCCCAAAAGTGTGCACAAAATTACCGTAGAGTGATAAACCTAACCACAATGTTAATTGTGATTTTATAATTTTTCTGAATGAATTCATTCGAATTACAAATCCTTCGAACTGTGATTTGTCCCATTAATTGCCGACACTGCGATAAAAAAAAAAATTCCTCAGAATGTCCCATTTCACAATAAAAGAATAAGTATAAATTCTGACATAAAATATTGTTAAATAAAACTACCTCTAATCTCTAAACCAACTCTCTGCAAGCTTTTGATACTTCGTTTCTCGTAGTTAATTCAGTTTGTCTGTGGAATAAAGAATGGGGAGGGGTGGGGTGATAATACTGAGGGGAATCAAATTACTAGTGGGGGGACGTCGGAGGGGACGAAATGCAAATGCAGATGAATTTCCGATGATGGCTCATTTGTCAGCTCATTGTGGTTCGGTTTCATTTTCTTTCCCGCTTTTTTTTCTAATGGAAAGAGGTTAAGAGCCCCGATAGGGGTTAATGTGGTGAGGGGGTTCATTCGTTCATAAACACTCGTCACCTCGCTGCCACACCGTCCCCCCGAGCACGCCATCACGGGAGTTTTGGTGAAGAGAGTTTTGGCTAATCGGCGATAAATAAAAAAAATATTTCTCTTTTATTTCAGTTATAAGAGATTTAATTGGGCTTTGTTTTGTATCAAAACATTTTCAGTTCGTTTTGTTTTTATTAGCTTAGTTTTAGAATGATGAATTGAAATCAAAGAAGAGGATTTATAGTGAAATGTTGTTGTGCTAATGCAGCTGGCAATGCAGAGGCAGTTAGTCTTTATGCCATAAGCAAAGGCTGCACCGCTGTTACAGCACTACCCAGGGGGTACGTATATCTTGAAAATAGGCTACAGACGCGAGTAACACTACCTCCACAACGCTCTACGATCCTATTAGACCGGGACCTACGGTTTAAAGGGATTCAGAACCACTACAAACATCCGCCGGTACTCGAACCCGAAATATGTGGTACCGAACACCAGACATTCGGCTATCGCCTTCGCTTTCAAATTTTGAAGTTTGGCTAGTAAGATGGAAAATTAAAATGAATGTAGACAAAACTGAAGTTGCAGGAATTAAAACCGTATTTTTTTCCTCTTGTGCAGGTCACAGATTTGCCACAAGGAGAAGCTAATACTTTAATGGAAGGCTTGAAAGAGTAATTACTCGGCATTTGTGTGTTGCATAACAAAAAGAGAGAGAGAGAAAAATACTATCTCACTCACAACTGGACTATTAATGTAAGATGGTTTACACATTTTATCACAATCGCCATGTCTCTTTGTTTCTGAAAGCAGTGATGGCAACAGACACCATCAATGGAATTGTGCCTGAGCCCTCCTATACGCATTAATACTGAGCCCCGAGGCGGGTTGATGTACATGTTACTAAAATTTAATTGTTTATATAGATAGTAGACGTAATTACACGAATGGGGCCTGAGCGCCGAATGACTAGCGCTTTGGAACTCGGTGGCACAGATTTCTGGTTCGTGTTCCAGCTGTTTGGTTTGTCACTCTACGGTCATTTTGTACACACTTTGGGCTAATTAGACCGTCACCTACATTTTAATGTGGTTTCCGAAACACTAACAAACATCCATGCCACCGCCAGGAAGGCAGTGGAAGAAGCCTGTGGTACCAAAGGCCAGAGCACTAGCCAATTGGCCATCAAGCTGCCATGGATGTTTTCAGTGGTTCGGAATCCACTTTAAACCGCCTGAAATGATTGTTGGGCGTAGGTCTGACAATCCTACCCCGTAAAAAGAAAACATCTCCTGGCTCGAAATTTGCCAGTACGCAAACGGCTTTGCCCCTTCATGGGGCTGTTGCACCAATGAAGAAGAAGAATTAAACGTATGATCGTAATTAATTTAAGAATTTAACCCAAATCGTAAATTAATTTCCTTAACGAATATTGAATCTTGGTAACTACATGTTCTTATGCGCTGGCTTACATATGCAAGAAGGATGAGATTCGAATTACTTGGTGGTGTGCTTTGTGGTTCTGCAGGAAACGAGGCGGAAATTTGATGATTTTTTTACAGTATGCCTTAGAATTTCGCACTAGTAAAATAATTTTTGTAATAAATGAATTGTCTGGTTGGAATTCTTTTTGGTTTTATATATGTTATACAATCACAAAGTTTTATACAATGCAAAGGATATTGTAAAAATAATAAAACAGCTATTATAGGAACAAATAAGAAATTAACTCATTCACTTCTAGAGGAAAATCATCAATCAGGATTTATCAATCACTGACGGCCCCGAGAACATTATCTTTTTAATTCTACTCCTTTTAACCATCTGACTGTTTACGGCATCCCACCTGCCCCCTCCACAACAAAAACCAAGCTAACAATCACACACCATCCAACAATCATCTGGATTCGGCATGTTCCTCTTCACTTCCCTGCTCATCCCCGGCTCTCTTATTATCGTCCCCTCTTCCGGACACCCCTGTATCCCTCTCAGAGTTTGATTCTATTATGCCCCACCACTGTGGACAATTTGCTTGTCCGGAACGAATGCCAAATGGTACGTGTCATTGCTTTTTCCATGCGATCCCCCATCCCCCCTGGCAGGGATGGCCATTTCACGAGGGGGGTGCCCTTATCCCTTTTCATGGAAGGGATGCCACTTGAGTGTCATCAAAAATTTCTGTTCGGTGGTTTGTGTTTTCTTTGATGCGCTTTTATTTGCCTTAAGAGTGAAGTGTCAATGTTGCACAATATG
Source organism: Caerostris darwini (assembly GCA_021605075.1). NCBI lineage: Eukaryota > Metazoa > Arthropoda > Arachnida > Araneae > Araneidae > Caerostris > Caerostris darwini. The sequence goes on along the minus strand of BPLQ01008056.1, from coordinate 72,276 downwards.
GTAGGATGGATAGGGTTACTCTGTAAAATACCTTAATGAAGAAAAAAAAAGATGTATTATTTGAAAGATGTATTGTGATATTATGCATTTCATTTTATTTCATACTTTATTTATAATAGGGGGAAAGAAAAAGCATTTTTTATAACAAAATAACACGATTGAGAGGTATTTAAGTGTCAGGTTTACAAATTTCTAAGTGGGTAGGATATATATGGAGGAATCGGAATCTTATATCAATGTAAAAATGCTGTCTTGATGAGCTAATGTACACAGAAAACATCAAAACCCAAGTTGGCGAAAGAAATTACTTTTCAATATGTCTTTTGAAACTTCAAGAATCTGAATCTATGATCATACAGGAAAGAACCTGTAATGCTTCGTTACATCTAGAAGCCTTATTTTGAGGTAAACAATGATGAAAAGGGCACCATGTAAGTGAAAATGTGGTCACAGGTTGAAGTAATTACAGATTAAATGTGGACTATATTATGAGTTGTTGCATCGTGATTGGTGATAGACCATGGGCTGTGAAAGTGTCTACTCCAATAAGAAGTTAGGGAAGCTGACCCTCTGCTTTGACGGATTTTCTTAAAGGGAGTTTATGGAGAAAAAAGGAGGTAGTTCTGCGACGAGTCGACAAAGAGTGTTGTTTTTCTCTTTTTCTCTGAAGTGACAGAACAGGACAGAAGTTCCCACCTTTTTCCAAAGTGAACCCCTTGTGGTTTTGTGCAGTGTAATAATTATGGCAGTGTAATAGGCAGTTTCCTCGCAGTGTAATAATTATGGGCTGCCGCAGACCGGGCTGTTAGATTCGTCGTAGACTCGAAAACTCTGAAAATCTTAAAAAAAAAAAAAAAAAAAAAATATCTATCATTTGGTAATCAAACTATCTTTAATTTTGATTTTTTATGTAAATAGAAACCTGCATATATATGCAGGATTTATATTTTCTGTAATATAAATTCCTGCATATTTAATGCTTGTAAATAAAAATTAAAGTGTTATGAACCTGAAAGTGGCCCTCTTCTTGAAGCCGTTGTAGATCTAGTATAGGTCGAGACTTTACAGTAGTGACTACCTAAACGCTGACCCTGAAGATATTCGTTTCAAACTGCGATGGCAGATCAGAAGAATTAATTTATATTTCTGTTATAAAATAGTCAACAAGATTCGTGTTTAAAAGATTAAGTTTCTTATAAAACATTGTAAAACAAATATTTCCCCTAAACATTGATTAGAAGGCAGGGATTATGGTTGCTTCATAAGATATTAGTAATTCGTAATTACAGGTTCAATAGACATCATCATCAGCTAGAACCACTTAAAATGATTAACTGAAATCAATAATTGCTTCGAAGTGGATGTTTTTTTCCTTCTTTTTTTAGGGGTGTTATGTGGCAGGACATTCATGGTTCCTCCTGGTTGATGGCAAATCTTTCAATAATGAGCAACCTAAAATCAAGTAGCCAGCTGTTTAAGAAATTAAGGATGTTTTATGGTGAAATAAATCAATAGAATGGAAAATGGATCAATTTTTATACAAAAACAATAAATTAACTGCTTAAAACGTAAGACGGAAAATTAATTTCCAATAAGAACTAATTTATAGCATGACAAGAAAATAATTTCTATTAAATATTAATAATAATCATCTGTCAATGAATCCTTATCATTAAAATGTGTATTGCCAAAATAACTTGATTCTCCATTGCTAAGATAGTATAAGGTAATATCATAATGAGGGTTCAATTATCTTCTTAAAGAAGATAATTGGGAGGATGAAATTACCCAAGAAGATACTCTAATTGCACTATTCAGATATCTTATCATATAAAAATTGACATCACCAATTCGTTATTAATATCGCTTTTCTGACAAATCTGTAAGTTTGCAAGATTTATTCACTTAAAAAAATATACCTTATTCAGGATATAGAGACTTTATTTAGTTATTTCAAAGAACATTTTTTTTTTCAAAATAATAAATATTTTATTGTACTGTACGTTTCATTCATAATTGAAAGATAATAATGTCGTGCCCCAATGATAACTTGTGCAACTAACGTTCAGGAGGATTCAGGTTCGAGTCCGCTGGTACAAAAACTAAGGACAAACATTTCTGTCTTGCTATCTGAGTTGTAGCTATCCAATAATGACTAGAACAACTTTTTCTCCTTCTTAAGCTCTACAGCCTACTCCCGGCCAACGCTGTCTCAGTAAGTTTCAACCAACTGGGGGCCTGAAGACCGCGTGACTAGCGCTCTGACGCTCGGTGCCACAGGTTTCGGGTTCGAGTCCCGGCGGTACCATGGATGTTTATAGCGGTTCGGAATCCTCTTTAAACTGTAGGTCCCGGTCTAATATGATGGTAGAGCCTTGTGGGGATAGTGTTACTCGTGTCCGTAGCATATCTTCAATCTACATGTGCCCCATGTGCTAAATGAGTAACAGAGCTCGTCGGTACAGCCCATCTTTGGGCTGCTCACAGGGAAAAGTCAATACAACCCAGTCCTCTACGTAATTAAAAAAAAAGTTTAATCAGCTTGATTTATCTGACATTAATATCCTCCATCTATAAACACCAACGCTTCCTAATCTCTAATTTTCTTCATTGCGTTTTCATCTTCATGCATGTATATAGGGTCAAGCCATCTTATTTGAGAGGCTTTAATATATTTTAACTAGAACAACTAGCGTAAAGAAATCTCAGGTTCAAGTTCACTGATGGCGTCCGTTGTGCTCACTGCAATGACCACCCAGTCTTCACTTTAGGAGATGAAAGTCTTGTTGGCGATTGTGACAACGTGTGTAAAGAGTCTCGCATCGGTAGTTAGACCATCTCTAGTGGGACCTTTCTGGATTTTATCTGATATGATATACAAATTCGAAGCAGTTACCACTAAAAGTCCTTCGAGGATAAAATGTCCTTCCCTCATCACCCTTTGCTCGTGGCATACAAAAGGGCAACATGAAGTACACCAATGTTCAACGATAAAAAGTATTGATCTGTAGATTGAAGAAGAGCACGAATATAATTCCGTTGAAGAATCAAATGATGAAATTGGGTGAAGATTGTTAGAAATAATCTCGCATTGATAGTTAGATTGCTTGGTTAGAATTTGTCAAGTTTTCTTCATCAGGAAAATACAATGTGAATCCTCTGTAGTACATCTACTTTCATAAAGAAGTTAGCAATGCAAGGTTTTGCTAATTTCCTTGTTTGCTGGTTTCTGAATCAAAATGAAGCTTAGAGCTTAATCTTCCTTTTTTAGCGATAAAATTGGTGAGATTTTGTCTTTTATAATAAAGAGTTTTTGCATACCGTACGTTAGTTACCGTAGGACGTCCGTTAGCTTTTTCTCCCCAGCGCGCATGCTCATAGGAAATTATGTTTCCTATAAGCATGCGCGCTAGGGAGAAAAAGCTAACGGACGTCCTACGGTAACTAACGTACGGTATGCAAAAACTCTCTAATGCAGACGAGAGAATTTGTTGAGAGTACCACAATCATACCAAAAAGTTTTGATGAATGTCTAATATTAATTTCGAATATTAGAATGTCTATGGCAAAAACAGTCACTCCAGAACTCTGCGAAAGTAATATTTTTTTTCTGATAAAAAAAAAACTTGAATGAAAAATAGGATAAATTTTTTTTTGTTTCTAGAAATAGTTTAGTCATACACCTTGCCATACTTAGATCTTAGCGGATGGGAAAAAAAGAAAAAAAAAAAAAAAAAAAAAAAAAACCCGACAAAATCGCTAATAAAAAAAAGAATTCATTGATTTTGGTAAAATGTTTTCATTTGTATTATTCATCTGTTTATTTGTAAATAATAATAATAAAAATGGTGATATTTCAATTTTGATAAAAATCCCCGTGATATTTTGTCTCAATCACAGGGACAAACATGACAGTGAAAAATCTTCCTGACTTGAAGTTTGACCTTTCTTTCATTAGTAATCTTGTAGCCGAAAATATGTTTCTACGAAAAACAAGAGCACAGAGACAGGAAGTGTTCTTTGGATTAAGCGTGTGTGGCTTCTCTCTTAGGGTTTACTGAAATATTGAAATATCTAGTGGTCTGAGTGAAGATTAAATGAACATCCGGTTTTTTGAGAAAATAGGTTGTGGTTTTTATATTTATTAGTTCAATGAAAGATCCTTTGAGGGCTACTCAAGATTTCCGACACACCTTTAAATAATTCAGAAAAAGCTTTTTGAATATTTACCTTATTTTTATATTCCCCAACATTGAAATAAAACATTTTCTTGTAAAATTCAATGCATTATTATTATTATTTTTTTTTTACTGTGGGTGTATAAACTTTTTAAAAACATATTTTATTTAAAATATTTCTTTTGGGTTATACCTTAAGAAATTTGCATTAATTACAGATCTTATTATTACAAAAAAACATTAATAACACATGGTAATGATATACACTGAAGTGACAAAAGTCATGGGATACCTCTTAATATCGTGTCGGCCCTCCTTTCGCCCGGCGAAGTGCAGCAACTCGACGTGGCATGGACTCAACAAGTCGTTGGAAGTCTTCTGCAGGAATATTGAGCCATGCTGTCTCGATAGACGTCCATAATTGTGAAAGCGTTGATGGTGCAGGATTTTGGGCACGAACAGACCTCTCGATGATGTCCCATAAATGCTCGATGGGATTCATGTCGAGCGATCTAGGTAGCCAAATCATTCGTTGGAATTGTCCAGAATGTTCTTCAAACCAATCGCGAACAGTTGTGGCCCGGTGACATGCGCATTGTCATCCATAAAAATCCCATCGGTGTTTGGGTACATGAAGTCCATGAATGGCTGCAAGTGATCTCCAAGTAGCTGAACATAAGCATTTTCAGTGAATGTTCGGTCCAGTCGCACCAGAGGACCAAGTCCATGCCATGAAAAAACAGCCCACACCATTACGGAGCCACCACCAGCTTGAACAGTGCCTTGCTGACAGTTTGGGTCCATGGCTTCGTGGGGTCTGCGCCACACTCGAACCCTACCATCAGCTCTTACCAACTGAAATCGTGACTCATCGGACCAGGTCACGGTTTTCCATTCATCTAGGGACCAACCGATATGCTCACGTGCCCACGAGAGTCGCTGCAAGCGATGTCATTCTGTCAGTAAAGGCACTCGAGTCGGTCTTCTGCTGGAATAGCCCAAGAAAGCCAAATTTCTCCGCACAGTTCTAACAGACAAGTCCCTTGTACGTCCCACATTGATTTCTGCGGTTATTTGACGCAGTGTTGCTTGTCTGTTAGAATTTACGACTCTTTGCAGACGTCGCCGGTCTCGGTCGTTAAGTGCAGGCGGTCGACCACTGCACTGTCCATGGTGGGATGTTATGCCTGAAATTTCATACTCTCGGCACACTCTTGACACAGTGGATCTGGGAATGTTGAATTCCCTAACGATTTCCGAAATGGCATGACCCATGCGTCCAGCTCCAACTAACATTCCGCGTTCAAAGTCTGTTAATTCCCGTCGTGCGGTCATCATCACGTCAAATCCTCTTCACATGAATAACTTGAACAGAAATGAAAGCTCTGCGAAAGCACTGCGCATTTATACCTGTTCTACGCGATGCTACTGCCATCTGGAAATTTGGATATTGCTATCCCATGACTTTTGTCACTTCAGTGTACATGGTAATTATATACATGATGTTATTTGTTTTTATGTATAAAAAGGATTCAGCGCAAAAAAAAAAAAAAAAAAAAAAAAAGGGAAGAAAATAATAATAATAATTGGCTAGGCTTATATACAGAATACCTATAAAATTTAGAATTTAATGGAGCAAAAAGCATAACAGCAATCGAATTCCAAACTATCGAAACTATCCATCGAAACCAACGAATTGAAAACCAACTATCGAATTCCAAATGATTTTCATTTCTTGAAAAATCCACTTTGAAATGACATTGTCTTTGCTTTCACCAGACGATCTTTTTGAACAATTTTGCATTACTTAATTATATAATTATTAGCTTCTGAAAGAAATTTAAATAAATATTATATATAAAAAAAACCTCGTGAAAGAAATTTAAATAAATATTATATATATAAAAAAACCTCGTATTATATATAAAAAACCTAAATATTAACTCAATGGCACTGTAGTCCATATTGGACCATGGCTGTCTGCCTACTAGTAGATTCCGAAACAGGAAATGTTTTTTTTTACGGGTTAGGGTTGTCAGCCCTACGCCCTATAGTCATTTTAGACCGGCACCTAAGCTTAAAGTGGATTCCGAACCACTACAAACATCCATGGCACTGCTTTCTCGAACCTGAAACCTGTAGCACCTTGCCCTAGACTCGATAAATAAAATTATGTATAAAAAAAAACTCGTGAAAGAAATTTAAAATATGTATTAAAAAACTTGAGAAAAAAATTTGAAAACCATTAAGAAATGTTGAAAGTGGTTAAGGAAACGAATCCCTACTCAAAACAATGCGCATAATTTTTTGAATAATAAGAAATTATTATGCTTTCTAGGATGCAGATATTATTTTTAAAGCATGAATTACTCTCGAAAAATATTTAGAAAATTTTAGCGGCGTGTTTCGATTTCTTATAAAAGGCGGAAAAAAAATGTCAATAAAATATAAAAGAACGTTAATAAACTGCGTAATTTTGTTTCAATTTATAATTTTAAATTTTTACAGGACCCAAAGCAATTAAATGGGCGAAGAATTAGTCAAATATCAAATTAATCATTTATCAAATTATCATTATCAAAATTATCATTTTATCAAATAAACAAAAGAGCAACTGAAAATAAGAAAATAAGTTATATAAATAATTTCAGAACAATAAATAAATAAGTATTTTCATTCCAAAAAATTAAAAAAGTGATATTAAAATGCTAATAATAATAGTGATATTAAAATGCTAATAATAAAAGTAATATTAAAATGCTAGTGATAATAATAGGAATATTGAAAGTGATAATTGATAGCTATAATTATGAGAGATGATTGATCATCACGTTCATTGGAGCCAATGATTGCGACAATGCAAAATCTGCTGGACGTCCCCTCCCCAGCAGTTTCGAGCCAGGATATGTTTTCTTTTTACAGGGCAGTGTCATCAGCCCTACTCCCAACGCTCTTACAGTCCTATTAGACCGGGACCTAGTGTTTAAAGTGGATTCCGAACCATTACAAACATCCATGGCAATATTTACATAACCATCCAATATTTAGAATATTAATATCATTCAAAGAATATTTTTAAATACGTAACAATATCTTCTTCATTCATTCATAAAACATATCTTTCTGGAAGCAAAATATGTAATACCTATCTGTAGTTAATAACTAATCAATCAGTTAAAACGTTTATTGATATTAGCTAGACAACAATGCTGCGAAATGTAAAGTTAGATTTTCTTGTCCTTTAGAAACTTTAAGCAAAAGAACAACACTTGCCAATTTGAAAAAATTCAAATGTTATTATGAGACTAACAGTTGTTCTTTCCTATCAGAATAAACATAGCAGTTAATCAATCACTTAAAGCATTTATTAATATTAGCTAGACAACAATGATGCAAACTGCAAAATTTGATTAAAGATTTTAAGCAAAAGAACAACAGTTTGAAAAAATTCAAATTGTTGTTCTAAATGTAAAATTCAAATGTTCTAAATTCTCTAAACAAAACACATCTCTAAAAGCAAATTCCGAATAATAGTTCTTTCATATTAGAATAAGAATAGCAGGTAATAAGCAGTTAAGTTAGCAGTTAATCAATCATTTAAAACATTTATTAATATTAGCTAGACAACGATGGTGCAAATTATAAAGTTTGCTTTTCTTGTTCGTTTAGAAACTTTATGCAAAAGAACGACATTTACCAGTTTGAAAAAAATTTAGATGTTATTTACCCGACTAACAGTTGTTATTTCCGATCAGGATAAAATTTACATTTCATATTCAACTATATAAATAACTTTCACTAAAATAAGAGATTACATTTCACAAATAAAACTAAATAAAAAAAAACACCCTTTTCTAAAATTCAATAAACAAAGCCACTTAACAAGTTTTAAAATGTACTATTCTTTTCAAATTTACTGAACAAGTTATAAGAACGTAATTTTTATCCTTCAATATTTGCAAATGTTGTAATCTTTCAAAACGTTATTGTAAGTTATATTTCTACGAAACTGAAATAAAAACAAAAAAATACTTTTTTAAATAAGATTAAAAACTGTAAACTATCTCAATATGAGGACTTATTTTAAAATAAAACTCAAAGAATTTCTTTTTTTAAATTTAAAAGTAATAAATTACGTCGACCAATCACTTCCAAGCATTCAATTTTGTGCAGTTTTATTCAAATAATCGTTATTCAATTTCGTTGTTTTACATTCTCTTACTCGGTTATGATTCCTTATTTAGATTTGATTTTAAAAAAAATATAATAATATTATAATAGAAATTTTCCAAATGTCCTTGCAAAAAAGTTATTTTTGAAATATTTAGTAACATTAATCATTATTCTTTAAAATATAATAAACAGCAAGCTAAAACATCAAAAGGATTAAATATTTGTTTTCTGATTAAATTTTTGAAATGATGATTGGAAAATAAATGTTCTTTATACCTATGCAACAAATTGTTAAACAAAGCTGAAGGTTTACTTTTTCCATACTTGCACAGAGTTACAGCTTTTCACTTACCTTCGAATATATATATTTATATATATCTTAGCTATAAAATTTGAAACAAAAATATTTTGTAAATCTAGCTTTTTTTCCCCTTGAAAGAGCATTGACTGATAAATTGTTATAATTTATGAGTAATATGTCATCAATATCCGTGTCGCAACAGCCCTATGGTGGGCTAAGGCCATCTACCAGCTGGCAGATTTCTAGACAGGAGATGTTTTCTTTTTTACGGGGTAGGGTTGTCAGTCCTACGCTCAACACTCTACTGTCATATTAGACTGGGACCTGTGATTTAAAGTGGATTCCGAACCATTACAAACATTCATGGCCCCGTTAGGACTCGAAACCAAAACCTGCGACACCGAGCGTTAGAGCGCTAGTCACTCGGCCACCAGGAACCTATGAGTAATATGTAACAAAGATTAATCAGGACAATAACTTTTTAATAAAGGGAAATAACTTTTTAATGAAGAAAAAAAGTATTATTTTTGTTTAGCACTTTAATATAATATAATTTTTTTTGGGGGGAATTATATTTCCTTTTGATTTATGGACAACGGGCTTATCGATTACGGATTTCCTATGTGGTTTTAAGAACCAATAAACCTCCACATCTTAAAGATAGTTAAAAAATCTGCACTATTGAAGTTGCTTAAATTAAAGAGTAAAAATAAGAAAGAAAAACAAAGAATTTAAGAAAAACATCTCTTGCTTGACAACAATTAATGCAGGAGATCGAAAAAGCAAAAGCTATGGGTACAATTAGGAGTCCGTTGACGATGCCCAAATTAGTTACTTTTATACATTTATGCAATTAATAAAAACCAATAAAATGATTTATATTTATTGCTATTAAATTGTTACTACTGTTGCTATTTAAGTTCATAGTGAAAATCTATATTATAGCTGAAATTATCTTAGTGTACTACGATGTACACTGATGTACACATTGACTAACGCACTTGCGTTTGGTGCCGCAGGTTTCGGGGTCGAGTCCCGACGGCAGCGTGGATATTTGTAGTGGTTCGGAATCCACTTTAAAACCATAGGTCCATATCTAATATGACTGTAAGCTTTGAACATAGGGCTGACAACCCTATCTTACAAAAGGAAACCATTTCGTGTTTCGAAATCTGCCAGTAGGCAGACGGCTTTGTCCACCTTGGGCTGCAGTGCCAGGGAGTTATTTAGTTAGTACTATGATGTATCCTACGTTTTGAATATCGCTACTTCAAAAGCATTGGTTATTTATCCAGACCAACTCGCGAGCCGTTTAAACATAATGCTTTGCTCCGTATTGTACCAACTGTAAAATGAATCCCTAATTTTGCTCCATAATGTATCTGATTGAATTGTATACATGTCATCACCCTTCAGCTGAATGAAATTATAATAAAATAACTTTTTAAAATAATATTAATGAAAGCAGTAATATAAACAATGTAATTTTTTGCCATGTTAAATCATGTACATGTAAAAATAATCAACAATATCATGATGCATTTTATAGATTTATTACTTTTTAACTGTAAGCATGTTGTAGAATTACTCCCGGAAATACTCACAGAGTTAAAGAGAAGTATTTATTGACAACACTTTCCTAAGTGACGACCAAACCAAACCTCAACTAAGTGCTCAAGTAACTGCTATACTGACAGAACTAGTACTCTAACGCGGTGAAAGGGCCGGGGTAGTTCTCATACTCTTCAAAATGTAATTTGTTTCATAATGTATATGATTGAATTGTATACATGCCATCATCCATTGTATACATGTCATCATCCATTGTATACATACCATCATCCTTCCTAATGCGGTGACAGCACAATGTCGGGGGTACTTCTGATACTCTTCAAAATGTTATAATGTATCTGATTGAATTGTATACATGTCATCATCCTTCAGTTGAATGAAAATAATGATGAAATACGTTTTTAAAATAACATTAATGAATGTCATAATATAAACAATGTAATTTTTTGTCCTGTTAAATTATGTAGATGTAAAAATAATCAAGAATATCATGATGCATGTTATAGATTTATTACTTTTTAACTGTAAGCATGTTGCAGAATTACTTTCCACAAAGTTAAAGAGAAGTATTTATTGACAGCACTCTCCTAAGTGCCGAACCAGACCGAAACTCAACTACTTCCTGAGTTTCTATTACCCTCCACTAACTAACTCCGTCTCCAAACTAGACCGGGACAAACACGATATCCCAGCAACTATCCAAAACTAACTTCCCGCAAACCTTGTCGAAAGGGAAGTCCTCTCTAAGGAAGTGCGATACTGCCAGAACTAGTACTCTAATGCGGCGACAGCGCAAGGCCGGGGTACTTCTCATGCAAATCAGTATGATTAGCATGTCCCCTGGAAAGGGGAAACGATCAAACTCATCACCGTGCTCTCCCACCCTAACCCCCCTTTCCTCTTCAAGTATTAGGTTACCCGGGCTTTTCCCCCTCCTCCCTGCTGGTGAGGTTATACGGTGGATAATTATCCGCCATCAACGCTATCAATTATACGAATTTGGCGAATTTCTGGGTGCTTGTGTTGGGGTGGACGAAAGGGAAGGGGGGCAGTTTAACTTCGTAGGGGGGGGAATCATTGGGGAGGGGGTGCAAAAGGGGTCGTGTGAGTTGGATTTGTGATGTGTCGCAGTGATTGAGAAGCGGGTCGGATGGTATTATTCAGATTAGAATGAATGGAAAGGGAATATATATAGGTTTGTGTTTGTGAGGATTAAAGTGTGTTTGTCATTTATTTATCGATATTCTTAAAAGATGACAAATTTGGTATGGTTATGTAAAAAATTGCGTTCTTTTAGAGGGTGAGAAATATATCGATGATTTTTTTTTATATTTTACTACCTCGAAGATCTTTTGCTATATTAGTTTTTTTTTAGTCTTCTTAAAGACAAATGTGCTTTATCAAATAACAATGAGGAATCTGTATTATTACCCCTTTTTGATATTGAGTTTAAAATTCATGTTAAATTTATATATATATATATGTGTTCTGATTGAATAACTAAAACGTTGGAAGACCCTATGATAGAGATGATACAATGCTTACATAGTACATTGTAAAAAAATATTGATGGATCGATTAAAAAAAATTAAAAAAATTTTTTTATATGATATCTTTTATTAAAAATATATTATAGATTTTTATTATTTAAAAATATTTAAGTATTAAAAATATATTTTTAAAAATTTGTCGAAATATCCTTTATTTATTTATAAATTTTTTATAAATATATCTTTGCAGATACAAATTGAGGTAGATAATCTTTAAGGGATGATAAAACATATAAAAGTATAAGCTCTTTTATATAGCAATGTATAAACGCACGTGACTTGTTTAGACTAAAACACAAAAAAAGTAACAATGATCTCTTTATTCTTGCAAATACACACTTATATTTTTGCAACTGCACAAACATTCGACCATCCTATCGACGGTGAAATATGCTTAAAAGTGCTGATATAGGCTTTTTTGTTTTATATAGTTAGGCATCGTTTTCAACTTGTGATACATTAATCCATTATTTATACTACGAATAGTACGCCGATGGGCGATGATGGAAATAAAAATAAGAACTTTCAAGGGTAACTGTTCCTGTGGCATGAGAGAAAACTTGAATAACTACCACCAGAGTGCCTGACTACCGTTGCAAGACACTATACATGCTGTCACAATCTGAATGAACAATGAAGTCTCTGAAAGCAGTGACTGTAACAGACGCTGCCATTTGATTTAATCCCAAGTCCTCCTGGACATCAGCTGCGCACGTTATCATTGAGCCACGAGTCAAAAATTTTTGAAGATAACAGATATTTCCCGAATATTTGTTGTTTGTTGTTTCCCATCCCACTTGGCCGGCCAAGCCCACGAGCCCATATGTGCTCATGATTGAAGGGGAAGGAAGCAGCTTCTGTTGTGATGGAGCACCCGTAGGTAGAAGCCTGACTTTTGCTCCGTGACGCTTTTACAGTCATAGGAGACCGGGACCTACGGCTTAAAGTGGATTCCGAACCACTACAAACATCCATGGCACCGCCGGGATTCGAACCCGAAACCTGTGACACCGAGCGTTAGACACTCGGCCATTCAGGTCCCAAATTTGCCAACGGCACGCGGAGTTCCCAGGTGGTCACCCACCCAAGTACTGACCGCGCCCAATGATGCTTGACTTCGGTGATCTAACGAGAACCGGTATATTCAGCATGGTACGGCCGTTGGCTCCGAATATTTGTAGATTCAATTAGTTGTTCCAATAGTTATAGACTCAACTAGTAGTTCTGAACAAACAACTGAAGTTTCATGTCAACAGATTTCAAATGTCTAAAAATAGGAGAAACAAAGGCTGAATTAAATCTGAAATCGATGTGGTTGATTATCTTTAAAAAATCCTTTACATCCCAAAAGTGCTTCTAAGTAATCTACTGACATTAATTAAAACATTCTGAATTAATTAATTAATGAAGAATCATTACTGAAATTTTAGTTGAAATCAATGGAACTACATTTTCTCTATTTTTAATTTTGAAGTTCCTTGTCACCTTTTGAAATTGCATGAAAACAATCTATCTCGAATTTCAGCTAATTTTGCTCATATGGGGAGGGGAGGTTCTCTTATAGAAAAAATACAGTAATCAGTGTTATTAATATTAAATTTATTTATACAACACTTTTATCCTTATAATTTTTTATATTTACTTCTGCACATATATCGAATCTCTATATTGGTATACGAAAATTTTTGTTTTTATGTTCTATAATATCTTTTAACGTTAAACTGTAGTTCCCAGTCTAGTTAGCCCAAAGTATGCAAAAAATGACAGTAGAGCGAAAAACCAAACCAATATTACCTTTTAAGTTTTTCATATCAGGCTAATTTTTTATATCGACATAAAAATAATCTCTACTTTCATAATAATCATAGAATCTGAACAATTTTGGAAAACGCTCTTGTTTTTTACCGATAATTTAAAACAAAATATTATGAACTATATTATTCGATTTGAGTAACAATATAAATCTGTACTTATAAAATCTAAAATTAAACTGAAATAATATTTTTAATAATATTACTATACTACTTGATTGTACTCTTTCCATCTTTTGCCAGTAAAGCAAATTTTAAAATAATAACATTTGTTTATTCTGCTAATAAATATTTAATCTTACAAATTTTAGCATCAAGATTAATAAAATCAACATATAATAAAGCACAGCTATTCTCAATTATATAAGATTATTTCATTTATAAAAATAATCTTATATAATTGAGAATAGTTTTTCATTCTTTTTCGGAATTAAAAAAAATTGATTTTACAAAAAGAAGAAAAAATTTCTTTCGGCCATCTGCAGAGAAGAAAACTGGAGTTTTACATATCTGTCATCCTCAAAATATAACTAACCAACGTTAATACCATCTGCTATTTTTTTTTTTTAAATTAGGAAACAGAAAAAAATGAAAAGAATTCTAAAAAAATCAAAATTGGAATAAAAAAAAAAAAAAATCTTGTTCCCCTCAATATTGCTATAAAGCAAGAATTTCTTTTCCCGTTCCTTATTCTTTTCTTGCACCACTTTATACGACTTTCAAAAAATGCACATACACACACACACGCACGAAAAGAAAAGAGCGGGAAAATAAAGAAGGATAAAAAAGTATTCTTAAATTCTTATGCCCCACCATTTGCTAGGTTTGCCGTTACTGGCTTGACACCATCCACTTGAAGACATCTTTTCTCTTATTTTTTTTATCCTTTTTTTACTTTCTTTTCCTTCATCTTTGTTCGAGCTGCGCTATTGATTGAGCCTCAGATTGCTCGGGTGAAAAAGAATTCTTGAAGATGGAAGAAGAAGAAGAAGAACAATGTGGAAGAAGATGCGCACCGCCGTTCCATACGTCACATCTATCTTCGCCCTGGTGCGTAATGGTAGGTTTCAGTGTCTTCCCAAGAAGACATTTTCGCTTTTTCCTGCAGCAGTCTTTTGTTAAGTTTATTTTTATGTTTTTCTTTACTTTGCCTTTTATTTTATTTATTTTTTTATTTTGGGAAATTTTCTTTTTTTCTTCTTCTTCTAGAATTCTTTTTTTTTTTCTTTCTTTTTTCCCGCTCTTTTCTTCGCTGGCGAAGATAACGACCGCTCATTTTTCCACTTGGTAGAAATAAACTCAACAAACGGTGAAATTTTCCCGCTCAAAAAAGCAGAAAGAACTTTTTCTCGGTGGGTATAACGGGGAAAAAGAAGAAGAAGAAAAAAAAAAGTTGCTATTGAAGTTCTAAGCAGAAAGTATCGTGGATTCCGAAAATGGAACAGATTTCTTTTAGAGGATTCTGACAAACTTCGGGACTTCTTGTTATTCAATTCATGCATTCATTTAGACTTTCAGAAAATATGACGTTTTAATTTTGTTCATTAAACAAATACAAACTTAGTTTTTCAAATATTTTTAGGTTGTTTTATATACACATGTATATTGCAAATCAGGTTTTCCTTCTTAATGCAATATGTTCCCCAATTTTTTAATTAAAAAGAAATTATAAATTAATCTCCCCTTATATCGAATATTCAGATGTTTCATATGCTTAGGAATATATATATAATTCTTCTGTACGTGTGTTTGTCGTTGAACTCCTCCTAAACGGCTGGACTGATTTTGGTAAAAAATTTTATGTGTGTTTGAATAGGTCCCTGGATGGTTTAGATTCACAACTAGACCCGTTAGGTGGCGCTGCGATCGATATAATTCTTCTGTACGTGTGTTTGTCACTGAACTCCTCCTAAAGGGCTTGACTGATTTTGATGAAATTTTTTGTGAGTGTTTGACAAAATATGGAAAATGTTTTTATGCTATCCCCTTAGTTGTAAGTCGCCACCAGATCGTGTTGCAGTATATCAACTTCTAAACTGTTCAGCCAATTGCTATGGAAGTTGGTAATAATATGTATTCGAGAATGGAAAGCTGGTTCGCGCTATCCACTTTATTATTACTTGCCATCAGATGGGGCTGCAGCATTTCATCTTATATACCTTTCAAACTATATCCATGAAAATTGGGAACATATAGTATAACACGGATACTTATACAATCCTTTTTTTTTTTTTTTTTTTTTTTTTTGCAGGACAATGTACAAGTATATCGGATTCTGCAAGTATATATATTTATCTCTTGATATGAGCTATATAATGAAAGCGTATTACCTTGCATATTTAATTAGCCCTATTATCCATAATATTCATAATGATTGCGTGTTGTTCCAATAACTGCTAGGTGCTTTGGAGGATAAATCTTAGAAGATAAAAAAAACATTATCTTAAAATAAAAATTGTTAATTTAAAAGCAATGTAGAAAGCATAATAACTATAATTCAATAACCATGCATGAATTTATAATTTTCTCATTAAGTATTTACGTTAACTGTTTCATCAATAATTGTTCAGTGGCTTCGGTAGTAAAATTTTGACGAAAGGAAACAAAGCACTTATTGTTAAGCACTGATAAAAGGATAATGACGAACTCGGAGTGTAAAATTATAACTCTTTTGAAAATTATTTATGTTGTTCATTTTATCAATAATTGTTTGGGTGTTTTGAAAGTGAACATCGAGGAAAGTTAGAAAGAAAATAGATCATTGATGTTAATTTCAAAGACAATGTAGCCAGCTATATAATGGAATTTTTTTAATTAATTGATGATATCGCAAACGATTAATGTCTTAAAAATAAAATTCAATAGAAAAGAAGTAAAATTATTAGGCATCGTTGAATAATTGTGACATTTAAAACAAATTGAGCTGTAGTGATTAAAATTCGTTGATTAAGGTAATTAGTTTGATGAACGCAATGAACCTCAATAAAGATGGCAAAGGATTCACAACTCATTCATAGATCGATTTGAGAATAAAAATATAATCAGATACAAAATTAAGCCTGTGGTTGAACGACATTTTTTCTTCAAATCTGAATTCGCGACCTGATGGCCAATTGGCTAGCGTTCTGGCCTTTGATATGACAGTCTTCAGACTGGAATTCTGGCGGCTGTTTGTTAGTGGTTCGGAATCCATGTTAAATCCAGTTAGTGGTTTGGAATCTATGTAGGCCACGTGTGCACAAGCTGAGAGTTGAGCGGCGAACCAAACCAAACCAATCAAATCTGAATTTTCTTCTTCAGATTCTTGTTTGGATTAAAATGAAATGAGATCAATGATCAGCCACCGCATCCTAATATATAATTTGTCCTACATAATTTGTGGTTTAATATTTCCACAAGAAGATAAGTATAACAATCCTTAGCATAGTCTACTGGTTTCATGGACTATTTGAAGCTAAATTAATCAAACTAAATTAACATAAAAATTAATAATTAATTTAAAAAAAATTTCCCGTTTTTTAGTAAAAAAAATCCTCATTTCCAAAATCTACTTTGACAAGTTTTCTACCATTCCAAATATTTTTATATAATTGTTCAGCTGCTAATTCTCCTACAAGCACCTAAACACAGTCATCGATATTTAAATTGTCCTACCAGCCTTCATAAGACCTTTGTTTATCTATGTTAATAAATGTTTCATTATCCAGTTCATTAATGTTTGATTTAATGTATTCAATCACGATGGTCGAATGTAACTCTTTAAAACCAAACTGACATCCAATTTCTACTATATTAGTATTTGATTCGGTAAAATTAGTTTCAAAACCATTGAATTAATTTGCACAATTTGGTACTATATCTTCCTATACTGCTTTCATAATGTTTATTGTTAATTCATGCAATACTTCAAATACATTTTTTGATAACGTCAGATTTTATAACTCTCTCGAAATTCCATTAAATGTTTTTGTGGTCATTTTCCTGCTGTAACTTTTATGGCTTGCAAAAAAATGCAGCTCAAATAATATGCTTTAAATATAACAATGACAACTTGATCCATTAATTGGATCAAAGACATCCTATTTAGAGGAAGGATGCTTATTCGTACATTATGATTTACATCGCAAAGACCAATTTGATGGAGTATTCTCTAAAAATCTAATCCTTTTTCTCATTTTGCAAGAAAAAGTTAGTTCTTGAATCAATCTTCAATTAAAATTTTTGTATTACATGCTTTCTAATTTAAACGCCACAACGGTGGTAGATTATTTTTTTTGCTACATTTTAGAGGGCTTCAAAATTTTCTGAATGGTAAACAAGCCTTAATTTTGATATTAAAATCCCTGCTGCATTTCCATTTAAAAACAGTGTAAAATGACCTTTTGAAATTTTATATCCAGGACATAACTTTCCGTTGCCTGTCACCAGGCTTCAAATTCAATGGTAAATAAAGCTAATTCTATAACAAACATCCATAAAGCATTGAGATAACTCATTTTTTTTTTTGATTTAGTATAATACACGCGCACAAACCCATTAAAGGGGGAGAGAGGGTAATCAACAATCAAATTAAGTATGTGGGCGCAGAACAAATCTGAATACATTTAGATGAAGGAAAAAAAAAATTAGATCAGCAATCTGCCCCCACATCCTCTATTATAAACTGTTGTGGCTTGATTCTCCCTCAGGGATCGGTGGTTTTTTTCTTTTTTTCTCCACCTGTGTGAAATTGGCTTGCAAATGAACGAACACAAAGCCAATCTCTCGGCCTGTAAAACGTTTTCCCATCCTTATTGGCATTTAGATTTATTCCGCAGTGTCTTCCTGTACTAACCTTTCATGATCCAGCAACAAACACTACCCCCACAACTCTGTACGATCATATTAAACAGGGACCTACGGCTTAAAATGGATGCCGAATCACTACAAACATCCATGGCACCGAAGGGACTCGAATCCGAAACCAGGGGTATCGAGAGCCAGATTGCTAGCCACTCGGCCGTCAGGCCCCACATATATTATTAATAATAATATAACTGCGAAACTTGTTCACTTTACTATTGACCATTTTTCTGTTGTTAATATTTGTACCTAGTGCCATAACAATAGGAAACGAACATTCCATACCGAGGTGGCGTGATGGGATTTCACCACATCCTGTCAAAACCACGTTTTTCTGCCCTACTGATTTAGCAAGCTCTTTCCGGTAACCACCAAGCTACACCAGGCTTGAAATTCAATGGTAGATAGAGCTAATTCGATGAAGCATATATAACAAACATCAATGAAGCATTGCTATAACTCATTTTTTCGATTTAGTGTTCGCGCACAAACCTATTAAAGAAGGGAAAAAATGAGCAATCAAATTAAGTATGTGGGTGCAGGACAAATCTGAATACATTTAGATGAAGGAAAAAAAAAAAACAAATTAGATCAGCAATCTGCCCCCACATCCTCTATTATAAACTGTTGTGGCTTGATTCTCCCTCAGGGATCGGTGTTTTTTTTTTTTTTTTTCTCCACCTGTGTGAAATTGGCTTGCAAATGAACAAACACAAAGCCAATCTCTTGGCTTGTAAAACGTTTTCCCGTCCTTATTGGCATTTAGATTTATTCCGCGGTGTCTTCCTGCACTGACCTTTCATGTTCCAGGCAACAAAAACAAAACAAAAAAAGGAAAGAAATTACAAGCGGGGTGGGAAAGGAATGGAAGAAAATTGAAGCAATTTACTAATCTCCTGATTGCCTAAGCCTGCGCTTCCACCGAAAACTTAATGAAATACAGTTATAGATGACCTTGGTTTTCTTCAGATAGCGACTATAAATAATGTTGTCGGAGCCTAAACTGATAGGTAGATATTTGTACACTGCAATAAACACGTTCTAACAGTGATAATCAGTATTATCTTCCGACTGATGCGCATAATAATCGGACAAACGAGGTGCATTTTTATATAAACATGGAGAAATTATATTTATTAAAGGAAGAGTTTTATATAGGAGGTGAGCAAATTATTGCATTCGAGGTGTCGCGGGTTTGTTTTGTATGGGATTTTCTGATGGTTGGGTTTGCTGATGATTCTTCAAGTTGTCGTCGACTTCGAATGATTGTTGAAGTATAAGTGAGAAAGGGATGATGTTACTGGCCTCGTGGATAATTGGCTAGCGCTGTGGTGGTTGGTATCGCAGGCTTCAAGTTTGAGTGGCACAGATGGTTTTTAGTGGTTCGGGATCCCCGTTAAATTGTAGGTCCCGCTTTAATTAGCCCAAAGTGTGCAAAAAATGACAGTAGAGGGCCAAACTTAACCAAACCGTGCTAAATGTGTGTGAGGATAAATTGGTAAAATAAAAGTGAGATAGTTACGAAGAGATACTTTTAAAATAATTTGATAATAACAATCAAATAATTTGTACCTTCCTGTTTTATATCTGTCTGCGATTAACATAGAAATGTTTCAATAAATGAAATGTTAATTATTGAAATGGACCTTTAGTTACTGTTGACGAAATACCGAAAAAGATTAAGATGCCGGAATCAAATGGATCCAACGTTGTTTGAAATAATTTATTCAGGAAAAAAAAATAAAGGTAATTTTTATGGTAAGGATGTTGTTCTTATATACATTTGTTAAATAAAACCAAATCAATTATGAACAAGATGATGGAATTAGACTTTCAATTAAATTTTTTTTTTAAATTTATGAATTTCGGAGGAAATTTTGAACTAATAATTTAAAAAAAAAATAATGAAACACATTCGTACATTGGAAGCTAATATTACTCGCGTCCGTGACAACCTTAAGTCACACGTACCTCCTGGGTGGTGATAAATGAGTAACGACTAGAGCAGGGATGGCCAACCCGCGGCCCTCCTTGAACATTTTTCCGACCCATGAGATTTATCACACTTTTACAAAATATATTTATTCTATAATAACCAAAGCAGTGAAAACCAACATATTAAAAAAATACATTATGTGTGCATCCATATATTTTAAAATTAATTTTTGAAAAAAAATAACTTTGGTTTTAAAATAATATTCTTGGGAATATATGGCAGATATTGCCTGTTTTATTTATGGGTTTCCCGTTATGTGTTCGCAGAATAATTAAATAGTATTCTGCGAATGCATGATGTTCGCGCATCGATTTTCAAAAGCTAAGTGAAAGAGTTGAGAAACAAATATCGCATTAGTAAAATAAATATTTTTTAATGATTTAATTTATATTTATATATTTTTTATATTTCATTTTTTGTGTTATATATTTCTTTACAATGTGCGATTAGTATTATTATTCTTATATTATCTATGTTTACATGTAAGAGTAGTAGTAAACACAAAAATAATAACTCATTCTGTTTCAATTTTTCACTCCAAAAAATGTCTAAATCTAATATGGGGATATATAATTTTATATGCGTCCCGCAGGGTTATGATGCATTTCCAAAGTGGCCTGCAAGATCATTTGGGTTGGCCACTCCTGGGCTAGAGCCTCGGAAAAATGACTGTGCGTCATCCGAACTTTAAATTAAATATACTACAGTGAGATGCTGGTGGCCTGTCTGGCACTAAATTTTAAGAAATTAAAAAGATTTGTAGTACTCTTTACTGGAGAGTCAGAGGCCAGTCCTGATCACACGGTACTTGTACTTGTACTTCACGGGGCTTGTAACTTTTTAAATTTTTATCCTTAAATATTTAACTTGTTTTTAAGGCCTTTTGGTTGTTTTTCTTAAGAATGTCTGGTCTTTTGCCTTTGTATTTTTTGTTTGTTTGTTTGTTTGTTTCTACGGTAAGTGGCCAAATGTGTATGGTTTGAGTTCTAATAAAGCCTTAGGTAACAACATTCAGTCTAATTTCAATAGCGTAAAAATTATAAATTAATCTCTGTAACATCTTAAAAAAAATTTATGAAGTACCTATGAGAATTATGTACAACTTTCCATTTTTAAAAAATATTGATTTATTTTGTTTTGGAAAACTTCTTTTCATTGATGCAAATTTGAACATAACTGAAATTAAATGCAGAAATAATTATGGAATATGGAGTTACTCATGGGTTTCTGATGATGTTGAAGTTATAAAGAAAATAAGAGGAACGTATCCAAAGCCTTTAAACTCTTAAGTAGCGTTTTTATGAATTAATTAATAAGAGTAGCTTCTAAATGTACATTAAATTATACGGCTACTCAAATAAGATAGATTGTTTTAAACCATATAAAAAATCGCTTTTAGCTTTGAAGCACTTATAATATAATATACATGTATTAAAATCATTTGACATCATTCTAATTTGTGTAGATAAATTTAGAACTCATTATACAATAAATTATCTTTAATAAATTATTAAAGATAAAAATAGTAAAACCTTCATTTTAATTATAATTTAATTATTAAGTAACTACTCGGCACTACTCGGTACTACAGTTCTATGTTGGACCATGGCCTCCCTAACAATACGAGTCCAAATTCATCTGTCTCGAGCTTTGGTTTTCCAGTTTGTGATCTTTAGGTTCTTCAAATCCTTTTTCGTTTTATCAATCCATCTGTTTTTTGGCATTCCCTTTCTTCTTTGATAATTTTATAAAAAATTAATCGAAAAAATATGAAAGCCTTTTTTATGCATAAATTCTATATCAATTATTAACTATTAGAGCGGCATATATATAGCAAATTCAATTTAATAAGATTGCATCATCAGGGACATGTTCATACATGCATTATACAAATATACCTACACTGTTCTACTGGAATTTGAGAGGAACTTCGCTCTTACATAAGGCTTTGCACTTCCACAGTCTTCCTCAAAATCAATGTAGGAACTATTCTGCTTACAGAGTTATTATCGGCGTACGCATTGTAAATTTTGGCATCGTATGCTTTTTAGATTTTGAATAAGTTGTGCTATATAACATGCCATAAGCCATAAGCTAATATGATTTCATATAAGCTTATGCGATTTCAAATCGGAGAACTTATACACAGTTACCAGACCAGTATACAAGCCCGACTACCATAAATGAAGTATTCGGAATTAAACCTGATTACAACTTATTACACAACAATAAATTATTACAAAGATAAAAATCGCAAACCCATCCTTTTTAAGCACCTATGAATTTTTAAATCTTTCCAAAATCGATATCTCCGTCCATTCGTTCCTACACAGAAAGAGATCCGAGAAATAATAAGTTACACATCGTTCGGATTAACAACTTCACTTCCCAGCAAACATGACTTATTTCCTCTCTTACTGCCCTACCAAAATCGTGAGTGGCCGTTCGCATATCATGAGCTCCCCACCCCAAACCAGAAGCAAAGGTTACACCCTGTTCGCGGGCTCTATAAATCAAAGGAGGCTAAGTTGTCTCATTATCATCTTAAGACTCCAGCTAGCAGATGGGCCTCCTCTCGAAACACCTTCGCTTATCTTCCCATCTCTCCGAGAAGCTTCCTCACTACTCAACTCCGCTCTGCCGCTCTATCGTCTGCGGACAGACGATAGCATCTCCCGCGATGTTTCTTGGCCGCCGAAAGTAAAAAAAAGAATAAAAATTATATATATATATATATATATATATATATATATATATATATATATATATGATGGGAATAATAAAAAAATGGAATGAAATAGAGCAGGTAAATAGATGGGGAATTAAAGCAGTTCCATTTTGTTAAAGGGGGAGGGAGGTAGGGACGAGATGAAGGTTTAATTTCTTGACAGTCGGCAAGAAAGAAGGATGTTTTTAATGTGCAAGAGGAAAATTTTCCAGTCATGGTATTAAATAAATCTTATGGGATTGTTTTAAGACAGAACTTAATGAAAAATCTTTCTCAATTTTGTAGGGTCATACGAAATTCATGTGCCGCTTTCAAGAAATGTAGGAAAGCTGTCTGAAAGGAAAATGCTAGAATCAAGTATAGATAACTAAAAGGTATGACAGTGAAATTGGATATGCCTGTATATTTACTTTTAATTTAATTAAGAAAAAATATCAACAAAAGCTACAAAGATTCACAAAGAAAAAAATTTAATGAAAATATGCTGCCATTTTAACAATAAATATAACATTTTATTATTAAAATGGAAAGGCTAATATAATCCTTTAAAAACCGAACGTGGGGTTGGTCACATTTTAGTATCATCATAGTCAGCGCTAAGCTTCATCAAGCCAATAGATGGCGCCAGGCTCGAAATATTTAATTATTAAAAAATATGGTTTTAGCTTAATTAAAAAAAACTATTTACTAAACTATAAAAATTTTAATGATTTATTGCTTCATATCAGATAAAAATAAATTCAGAGATTAAAATTGGGCTTCTGAATGTTACAGCTTTTAATTTGTGCCAGAACATACCCGACATATATATTCTTTCTGACATTGAAAAATCCATGAAATATGCAACATTGTTGTAAAATTAAAACGACAAATCACAAAATTGAGGCCGTGAGGATTTGGCAAATTGTCTTGCGCGCCAACTGAACAATAAGTCACAAAATATGGTAACCCGTTACATGGCGCACTTTGGCGACAAAGTTTTTGACGCCAAATCTTAGCGACCCCTATTCTGCAATTTTACCAAATTAAATTCTAAAAATAATAAACATTTTTTAGCAAGCTGTCGGATTAGCATGAAAGTACGTTTATACCATGAAAACTGAAATTACTTTCACGTCAACCCATTATCGGAATTAAATGCACATTAAAACTCAATTTCTTCCATATTTCTTGCTTTAATTAATCAGTTGATGCAAATTTGAAGCAAATTATCATCTTTATAATACATGAAATGGAAAATTAATCAGAGGGCAATCTTTAAATAGAATAGAATATATAATTAAATATATAAATTTCTGCCTTTGCTATGATGACTTTCTTAAAATCATGATAAGATATAACCACAATAAAGCAGATATAATCCGGTTTGTAAACGAAAAATTATTTCACAATAATTATTTATAAATAAAACGATTTTAAAAGGAAAAATATAAATAATCTTATATAACAGAATATTTGAAACGAATAAAAAATAGATTAAAAAAGAACGCAACCGCATAAATTTACAAAAATTTATTTCACTTTCAAAAATTTTCTAAAGTAAAATGACAAATTATAGAGAAGTAGATTACGTTACCAGATGGTGCTGCAAAAAAAAAAAAAAAAAAAAAAAAAAAATCTTTAATTCATTCTTTAATTAAACAGAATAAAGTTTTTTAATACTTTTAATTAAAGAATGAATAGCAGAAATTTTTTGGTGATTTTTTATCACCAGGTTTAAAAAAAAAATGGCGAATTCAGTGAAAAAAAATTAGGTTCTTTAGTATAATAGTTTTTAAATTATGTTGCACTATGTATGCTATTTGTATATATAGATATTGAAAAGTAATGAAATTATTGCCTGAATTCAGTGAATAAAAATTAGGATGTTTAGTGTTATATGTTTTAAGTTATGCTGTATTGTGTATAACTTAAAACTGTCTTAAAACTTTCTGTAATAACTTTTAACTGTCGCTTATATATACATCTATTTGTATATATAGATATTGAATAAAAATACCAAAAATATTGCCTGAATTCAGTGAATAATAATTCAGATGCTTAGTATTATAGTTTTTAAGTTATTCTGTATTATGTATACACTTATATATGCATTTATCTGTATATATAGATATTGAATAAAAATACTGAAACTATTGCCTGAATTCAGTGAATAATAATTAGGATGCTTAGTATCATAGTTTTTAGTTTGGCTTGTCGCTCTACAGTCATTTGTGCACACGAATGCTACAGTCATTGTGCTAAACAGACCGGGACCTACATTTTAAAGTGAATTCCGCCAAGATTCGGACTTGAAATCATTATAGTTTTTAAGTTATGCTATTTTATATATACAGTTATATATACATCTATTTGTATATACAGATATTGAACAAAAAAAGTTATTGCCGAAATTACTGAACTTATTGCCTGAATATAGATATTGAATAAAAATACTGAAATTATTGCCTGAATTCAGTGAATAAAAAGGAATTCCACAATCGAATACTCAATGAAAGAGAAGAACCGAATGCGTGGGAGGAATGAGAGAAAAAGATTTTTGCACGTGAACCATAACACGTGGCAATGAATGAATGAAGGGGGGCTGTGAGTCAGGGATCTATCTGTCGAGGAGGGTATTCCGCCCATCGTTAATGGAAGACACGGAGTGCCACGCCCTTGCACCACCCCTTCGCCGTCTTTCACGCCACTGGATGAGTCTGCCGATCACAGGGATGTCCTCCTGCATATTCCTCGCCAACATTTCATTTTTCTTTTTTTTCAATATTTAAAAGATGCCATGAAAATAGAAACTGTAGAATGACGTGTGATTGTAACTCTTTTAACTGTCTCATTTTAGATAAAAATTATCATTTTTCAGGTTAAAGATAGTTCTTCGGTTCAGGTTTTTTAAAGTGGCAGTATATTTCAATAATGACAATACATTTCCATGTTAACAAAATATCAAGAGGACCAGTTAAGGTTCATGTTTTTTTAATGTGGCTGTATATTTATACAGAATATATTTCAATAATGGCAATACATTTCCATAATAAAATATTAAAAGAACCTGTTCAGGTTCAGGTTTTCTTAACGTGGCTGTACATTTCAGCAGAATATATTTCAACAATGACAATACATTTCCATGTTAACAAAATATTAAAAGAACCAAACTCAGAATTTTAATTAAGTGTGAACATGATATTGTTTTGGTATGAGTTTTTAGTAGCCACAAAAAAAAACTAAGAATAAAAGTACAAAGTTGAAACTTTCATTTTAAACATAATTCATCATCTTCGTTCTTGCAAAATAAGAATCAAGAAAAAGATAGAATCTTGCATGCTTTTATCAGATTAACACCAGTCAGTGGAGTATTATGTACTATGTTTATTATAAAAATGACAAAAAATTTCTCCTTAAAATAAACATTAATATTTCATCATTCAATAATAAGAGTCGTGTTGCCATTATATGATGTATATTGTTAAAATCTACTATATAAAAACCCATTCATTTCATCTCATTTTTAGATTTTGTCTAAAGGTGCTTTTGGTTTTAGAGAGAATGTGCACCTCTGTAATTTTTTATTTGGTCTTCGAATAATTCTGGAAGATATATGTGTTTATGAAGCGAGTTCAGGATTTTTGAAATTTACACCATCATTATCATCATTGGCGTAACAGCCCCTACTAGGTCAAAGCCGTCTGCCTACTGACAGTTTTCGAGACGTCTTTTTACGGAGTAGGGTTGTCAGCCCTCTGTCCAACTCTCTACATCACATAAGACAAGGACCTACAGCCTAAAATAAAAAATTTGATAGCATAAAATAGAACATTATAAATCTAACCAAGATGGTAGATAAAAGAAGGCTTAGATGTACCTGAAAGTTCAGATAAATAAAAATTGCATTACAGCACACATTTTTGTTGTTATTTCTTATATATATTAACCAGAGAATTTAAGAATTACTACTATTACTTAATTAATTACTACCAATGACATAGAAGAAAGACATCAACGTTTCGAACTTTTCAAGGTTAATTATAAAGACCAATCGCTTTAATTAAATATAATTTAACCCATATTTGGCGTTATTATCCATATTTTATTAAAGAAATAAGTAGTACGATACATGAAACACGTGATAATTTGAAATTCAAAAATCTAGTTAAGTTATTGATTCATGTGGTACTTTTTGTTTAATGCGCATATCTTAGATATATCTAACAAATGATATATTTGTCTTATATCTATGTATTAAGACATGAAAGCTCTTGTAATTTTTTTTACTGTCTGTTTGAAATAAGGTAAGCATTAAATATCTACAATGATAAGGTTAAAAAATCAATTCCTTCCTTTAAGGCATTTGGTTCTTGATTAATTGGATCGATGAATAATTCTGAATCTATGTCCTCCTATCGTTAGAACTATTCGACGTGTGGGGTATGTGTCGTCATGGAGGTATCCAAAGAAGACTTGAATTTATTCGTATGTTCTTCCATGTTCGTATCGTTTTGATTTATTCGTATGTTATATATTATCTTAAACAAGATAGATTTTGTGTAATAATCACCTTCAGCACTTCTAGAATAAGTTATCCGATGGAAGACCGGTAATTAAAACAATGTATAATAATTTTATTATTATACCTTAAGATGATTAAATTTGTTAGTTTTCTGAATGAACATCTGTCAATTGGTAGTCCATTCTTTAGTAATTCTTTAAAGAAAAACGAAAGAAAACAAAACTAGGTCTCTAAAAGTAAAAATTGTTTAGTATCAACTGAAGAAGCTTTTTATTATTAAATAAACGTATCAAAATATTTTAGTGTCGTCGATCCTTGATAAGTCTACAACGTTTAAATTAAATCGGATCGTTTAAAGTAGGGCAAAATCGAGCCCAAAGAGTCAGTTACATACATACAAACAAACAAACATACAGGTGAAATTAATAAAAGCGTATTAAAAAAACCGCTATATATCTGTTTTAATTATTTTTCTAAAGAATTAAAACCCTGCTTGTAAAAACTGTCGGTTTCATAAATAGGATGATAAATATGGCTTCATAAATATCACGTTAAATATAGTTCCATAAATATCATAATAATTATATGTTCATAAATATCATGTAATAATAATTAATTGATAATAGTAAAACTAAATAAAAGCAATATACTTTGTATTGACTAGTCTTCTAAGCAGCGTAGCAATGTCTAATAGTATATCCTGAGTAACTATGAAATTGCTACATACATGCCGCTGTAATAGCGAATGTCCTAACTTTAAAATGCTTAGCACTGGAAAACAACATATTGAATACGTTCATATGTAACCATACACTCACGAATTTCAATTTATCATGCGTGAACATACTTTGCTGGTCGAATACACATGAGAATATACCAATGTCCAATAACTCAAAAAAATTATGAAGCAATTAGTCAGAATACTACAAGAGTGGGAGTTGTGCACTTTAAGATTCTTCTAGTTTATTTGGCGATTTTGCCCTTGCAGTTTTCGCCAAGTTCCCTCCTAAACAAACAAATTGGTCGTTGCAGTTATAAAATACTGTGGCTTTACCGATTATATTTGGCATGGAGAAGAGACTTGGCGAAATCGGAACCCTAAAGTGCAGGAATTCCCACAAGAACTACCAAATTCAATAACGCAGGAGTATAACAAAATTTAATAAATCTAAAATTTTATGAAGAAGCTATTGTTCAAATACTACAAAAAACACTGCCAAATTTAGATACATTATCTTATATGCCATCGAAAAGAGAGGGAAAAAAGCATTTTTTTTTTTTTACATAAAAGGCATTGCACTTATATAATACATCACGAAAAATATCTATTTCAGAAGGAAGAAATAATGCTTCCTGTGAAGACTTGAGAGATAACTATCTCACATTTGTGTCTCGTATGAAATAAAGTCCTGTAAAGTCCTAACAATCATCCTAACTGTCGATACTAAACAAGCTGTGGCAATCATTATCGTTTTCGAAAACAGCGAATGCAATGCAAGCAGTCAGTGTATTCGAAGTTTTGCTTTTTCTAATTAATATACTCGCCAAGGCCGCCACACTCAGAACCGAAGTCGACCACATGGTGACTTTTGATACCAGAGTCATCAAGAAACTCCTTAAAAAAGAAATTCTAGCTGAATGGCAAAATAAGTGGAACAATTCAACAAAAGGAAGAGAAGTGTTCTCTCTACTCCCAGAAGTACGAGAAACAAGAGCACTTGGGAACTTCTTCCTCAACCAGCTTTACACGGGCCATGGAACCTTTGCGGTCTATCAGGCCAGGTTCTTTGGAAGAAATACATCTTGCCAATGCGGACACCCTCAGGAGGACAGAAATCATATTGTCTATGACTGTCCACTGTGGAATGACAATGCGAAAAAAACACTTTCCCAAAGACCACAAAAATGTTGCTCTAGGACTTCTTCTGGCCAACAAAATTTCTAAAATTGGATTGGAACAGATCATGCGCCAAAAGCTGCAAGCAGCTCTTCATCCCTCCGAGGAGGAAGACTAGACATTTGAACTTTCCATTCTACAAAAACATTTCTTCAAGCGAAAGAACTATGACATATGGACTTTCTATTATGCAAAAACATTTCTTCAAGTGAAAGAACATCGACTTTCCTTTTACTATTCTTTTTCATCTAGGTTTCGTATATGCACCATGTTTTGTTTTGTAATACTGTCTTGTAATTGCTACTGTTTTGTAATTGTGTTGTAATTGTAATTGTCTTTTATGTTCTATTTGTAAACCATGTACTCAAGAATTATGAATTTATTTTCAATAAATGGGTGTTTGGTCTGATCCCGCGGAGAAGGCTAGCAGCAGGGTTGTCCGGCTGACCACGGTGCAGGGTGTCTGGGCCGGTTCTTTGACTTTTTGGGTTGGGGTTGTTGTCGCAGCGCCGATCGTCAGTTGTGTGTGCCTTCGGGCTGGCCGTTTTATTCATTCAGACTTTTCTAATTAATATGCTTAATTAATTTGATTATTAATTTATTATTTTATAAAAATCACGAATTATGACCAAAAAAAGATGCATATAATTTATTACAGAAATAATCCATACGGCATATCACATATTTCAATCATTAAAATAGAAAGGATTTTCCAAAAACTGGGCTGCCACACTCATTTTTATTGGAAATTCAGTAAAAATAACGAAACCATCACCCTAACCACTGGTTAATAAATTAAACACTCAGCAACAAAATAACTGAAAATGAATTAATCGTATTTTTATCTCACCCGAAAACCTATCGACAGAGTAAGAGATGAAAGGAATCTATATTGATGAGTGCTAATATTGGGAATCCCCTCCAAACCGCCTGCAATTAGCTAAAAAGGTCCACAGAAAATAGCCGGAAAAACACCCTTCGATATCGACTATTACACACAAGACTTCCCTGTCAATACACCCACAGAAAAGAACCAATGTTCAATGAAATACTTTGTTGCAGGTAAAAGATTTAAGATATATATATATATATATATATATATATATATATATATATATATATATATATATATATATATATATATATATATATATATATATATATATATATATATATATATATTGTAAATTGCATATGTATTGTAAAATGAATAGAAAACTGTACAGGTAAAATGTGTGATTTAAAAAAAGTAATTGTAATTTTTGGCTAATCAAACCCAATCGCTTTTTGGCTTGTTTGCTTGTAAAATAAATAGAAAACTAACACAGGTAAAATATGTAATTTTAAAAACATACTCGTAATTTTTGGCTAACCATATAATAACTAACCTAACTATATAGAAAAATAATAAAACTCAAAGAAAAAAATATCAAAGTTTTAATTTTTAAGTTTTAGGAATTACAGATTCACAGACAAACAATGACGTGTTAACATATAAAGTTGTTATATAAAGTTATTTTTAAAATTGATTTCTGTAAATTTTTTTTATTTCTAAAGTTGTGGTATATATATTGTTTGCTTGTAAAATAAATAGAAAACTAATACAGGTAAAATGTGTAATTTAAAAAAAATAATCGTAATTTTTGGCTAACCATATTATAATTAACCTAACTATGTAGAAAAATAATAAAACTCAGAGAAAAAATATAGACTTCTCAGAGTTGTAGTTTTTAAGTTTTAGGAAATACAGATTCACAGATAAACGTAAAAATCACGTGCTTTATATATACAGAGAGAGAGAGGGGTTTTTAATCTACGGAAACAAAAAAGTAATCATATAAGCAATGATGTGTTAATATATAAAGTTGTTGTTTAAAAATTTGTTATATAAAGTTGTTAATTTTAAAATTGTTTGTTTATGAAATTGTTATATATATAGTTGTTGTTTATAGGGTTGTTATTTTTAAAGTTGTTATATAAAGCTGTTATATATAAAGTTGTTGTTTATAAAATTGTTATTTATAGAGTTGTTGTTTATAAAGTTGTTTATAAAGCTATTATTTATAAAGTTGTTGTTTATAAAGATGTTATATATAAAGTTGTGTATAAAGTTGCTATATATAAAGTTGTGCTACCTTTAAATCTATCGTTTAAAAAATACATTTTATTTTTCGAAGAACTTAGTCATGCTTTCCTGAAATACTTATGAGGCATTAATTTATTGTAAAATAATTTTCAATATATTATCTATCCAATTTTTGGTTGTTATATTTTTGCACATATTTATCAAATTAGTGTAATATCTTATGAATGCAGTCTAAATTATGTTTATAAATTTTAATTAAAAAAAAATAATAATAAATTTGAAATATATTACCGATCTTATTTTTAGTTATAATATTTTTGCTCCTATTTATCAAATGAGTATAATCTCTTATGAAGGCAGTTTAAATTATACTAGTCTATAAATTTTTGGAAAACATTTTCTTTATACTTAAATAAATCTTTAAGTAAATAGTTTATAATACGTGTTTTAATAAAATATATTTATAGTTTTATTTAAAAAAAAAAAAAACATTTCAATTAATAACATTTTGTCCTATTTTCGTAATTGTTCTGATAATTAAATTGTAATAATCAAATCTTTTTAGTGCAAGTATCAAAATAAAATAAAACAAACACATAATTTTATTATTATTATTATTTTATGTTAAATTTATATAAAAAAAAATAACAGAAATGTCTTCAAAAGTAATAAAACATAGTTCATTTAATATATTATTTTCAAAAAATTTCTGTTGTAAGAAAATAATGTTTAAATACAGTCTGCTTAATTTAAAAAAAATTTTTGTTACTAAATTTTCTTAATTTTTTTTTCATTTCAAGTAAATAATTTAGTATATATGTATATTTTTTTGTACTTAATAAACGTTTAAAACATTATTTTTTGCTCACGTTAATAGATAAAATGGAAAGGAAAAGAAAAAATAAATAATAGCTGTCAAAAACCGTTCTATTGTTGTGAAGGTAATGAAGCTAATGACATGTGGTAAATTATGGATGGATAATTATCGCTTATGCAAAGAGGTTTTTGTCTGATGTATTACTCCCTTAATTGCTTTTTGAAGATTGGAATACTTTTCAATGGACAATTTTTGTGTTTCTTACATCATTTATGAGCAGCTGATATATATTAGGAGCAAACCTGGAAAAGTAAGTCCTTGAGTGTCCAGATTTGAAACATTCGGCCAAATGCTACGGCGTGAGATTTTAATTTTTGATGGAAATCTACCTTTTATGAAAGAATCGCGTTTAGAGTAGAGTATGCTGGGAGACATTTGGGTTGAAGGAATATCTTTCCAAAAGGACATTCTGCCTTAAACGTTTTACAAAAAAATCACTGTGATTTTTTTATTCGTAACAGTGATTTTGAACCCTTCACTCTCTTGTGTAGTGAAAACTAAGGCTCAAAATTGAATACCAGCCACTACTTATGAAACAAGTAATATATAAAAAAAAAAAAATTTTAAGTCAATACCTACTTTTTTTCTCACTATATTGCAGAAAAGTTCTTTACAAACAAAGTTGAAATTTTCCTCTCACATCTGGCGCCATCTATTGATAGATACATACAACTTAAATCTAAAAAAAAGAAACTAAAATTAATTAATTAAATTTAATGAATGAATTAATATTTGAAAAAATGCATTAACATCCAGTGTAATCCACCACAAGTTCAAAAAAAAATGTATTTGAACTTGAGTGGATGAATAAAAAGTATTTTATTAACGATTGAAAATTTGAACAAGATATATATAGGGAGAGTGTAAACTAATAGTAGGAATTTGAAAAAAAAAAAAAAAAAAAACTCCCATAAATGGAACTTAATGTAGACCATGAAAGGTTAAACAATGGGCTTTATTTTTAGAAGCATTCACGAAGACTCCGCGTTGGTTCCTTTGTGCGTGTGCGTGCGGCCGCCCCATCTGCGTGGAGGAAGTGAGGCATATCCTCCTGCGCTGCAAGTGTGTATTTAGTTGTCATAAGGGCAGAGCGGTATCGAGCGTCTGCTGCAGAGAGGGAAGATGAGCAGCGATTATTTCTTCCAATTATTGAGAGGGTGAAGCCTGATTCAGAACTCCCTGGGAAAGGCGAGGAAGTTTGTGTCAGGCAAAGGAATAAAACTGAATAAAATTTCACTGTTGCTTGTCCAGTTTAGTTGTTTTAGGTATTAATAATTGGTAAAACATCCGTGATATCGTTCTGCTAGTTTACGAGAGATTTTAAATTCGTTTCGTTGCAATCGCTGCTTCCAGAAGCAAGGGTATTCGATTTCGTGAGTAACCGTCTGCAGCATCGTCTGTTATACTTTTTACCTCACCAAAACAATCCTCCAAACTCGAAAATTTCATATAAAATTTCTCTTACCTTTCTAGTCCAACTAATTGCAATAATGAAATATCCAAAAGAACGGGCTGTAGTTAGACAATTCAAATAAATATTTACAATACTTATGTAAATAAAAGTATAGTATATATGGCGATATGATACACAAAAATAATAGAAATACAGACACAAAAAAACGGCATCTAACACGGATGACTACCAACAAGAAAAATCTAAAGTTCAGGGAGAAAAATTCTTACACCAAAGTACGTCTACAGTTAAGTGGTGTGGTAAAGAGTTCACTTGATAAATACTTCAAAAAGTTCTAGATTAGTTTTCGATAATATGATATTAGTAAGGATTTACAAGTTTTTCCCTCGATATTCAGATGCATTTGCCCTTAAAAATCCTCTTGGAAGCCTTTGTCCCTGATCGGTGGGCTGTTTGTCGTATATATAAATGAAACACGAGACACGAAACTATTTCTTTTATTAGCATCACAAATTATTTCCAAAAAGCAACTATATAGCATGTGATATAACAGATAAAATATCTTTCCATTAATGATAATCCTCAATTTCAAAGCCGACAAACATAATTTTCCCAGTTTTCTCCCATATACATAAATACAAGGCATAAATTACTCCTAAAAATCTTCTTCGAAGACAAGGTCCTTCCTTCGTCGCCTATCGGCTGTTTGTGGATATTTTTATTTCTTGCACAATATTTAGGTTTTTTTAAAAAAATAATCTGTTTCAGATTGACTGTTCATTAAATTTTATATAAATATTTATACTTTTTTTAAGCGTGAAATGAGTTGAATTCTTGTCTATATATAAAAAGGCCAATGGTAATTCTAATAATGATGATGAAATTATGATGTACAGTATCAACAAATTTTTCTTATAGTCTAAGATTCGCTGATGTATATAATTTTCCTGGCTACACTAAATGTCATAAAATTATTACACAGTCATTATTATGCGTCGTACTCAGAAGTCAGTAAATAGATTTAAAAAAAAAATTTTTTTTGAGTGAAAGACACAAACGCTTTGTAATGGCAAAATTATTACTTAACTGTTTTTTTTTATATCTTAATTTGAATTTACTTGCATTATTTCTATTAAATATGAACAAATTCTGTTTTTTTTTTTTTTTTTTTTTGGCGGGGTTCTTATATCTCTTCTTTCTTGCTTCCCATTAGTTACAAAATATATGCATTTTTTAACGTTTATATTTTTATATTAATAATTTAATATTTTTTAATTTTTTTAATAAGTTTTTCAAAATTTGTATTAAAATTTTTTTTAAAAATGAGGTTTGTAAAAGGTTTTATCAATTGGTATAAAAAGCAAACTTAATTGATACATGATATATCAAAGTAACATAAGCAAACATAAATCGCCCTCAAATACATGACACTGAAAATTATAGACCGAAAATTATGGTAATGTTTGCCCACTTAAAATCAAACTTTTTTTTTAAGAAGACACAAGACAACTCTTTTGCTAACCAGTTTAACGATTTCATAATTATTCATGTTATCATGCCAGTTATTTATTATTCAAGAGTGTTACTTTATTATACAAGAGCTTACTTAAACTTGAATACATTTGTTGAACAACCTTAATCAAATGAGGGTTTATTTTTACTACGAACTTGAAATGTTTAAAAACTATTTTTATTAGAACTCGTACATCTAATATTTCGAAACTTATTTTTTCAGATGTTACAGAAGGTTCTTAAATAAATATCATAAAATGTTGAGAAAACTTGACTCAGAAACCGAGAACGATATTCACGACTTTCATGTCAAGTATTTATTCAATAACTAGAGGGAGGTTCGGTGGTCTAGGGGTATGATTCTCGCTTAGGGTGCGAGAGGTCCCGGGTTCAAATCCCGGCCGGAACCCACACATGTACTTTTTTTAAATATGTCTTTAGAAATGTATATTCCTTCCTTATAATATATCAAATCTCTATTATCTAATACTTTACACAAATTTGGGTGGTAGTTTTTTTTATTTTGTTTATTTATTATTATTTTAATTTTATTTTTTTATTTTTATTTTTTTAAATAACCGGCAATGCTAATAAGAATTCAATTCGAATTATTTGAATTTTTAAATTTTATTAAAAGTAACTCTTCTGAGTTGGTTATTCCTTCCTTATTAAAATGCATTTATCTATTATCGAATAATTAATGCATATAAGTTATAATCAAAAATGCCTTTAAAAAAATAGCATTTTTATTATATTATAGCTTTTAATATGTAGGTAAAATAACGTTTCCTTACACTGGAAAAAAATAAGCAAGCAAAATTAAATAAGTGTTTATTTATTTTGACTGATTATTATCAGAAATCAGGTCTTCTTAAAGATTTTTACTAAGTAAGCAAACTTTTAAATTATTGTTAATTATTATAATTTTTATTTATATTTTATTTGGTCTATTTTTTCCACCAAATGATTTCGAGCGTCAATTTTTATTTTCATTTTTTTTATAACTTCTTGGATGAATCTGAACAATTATTAAAATCTTTTGCTATTAAGTTTGCGTTTTATGCAACTCAACTCTTAATTTAGAATAATATAAATATTTTTAGATATTAAGTTATTTTTTTTTATATTATTTATTAAATCTTAAAAATTAGATTTATTGTCCTACAAATTATAATTGATAAAATATTTTAATTTTTTAGATCTCTTCGTAAAATAATATTTGACAGTTATCAAAAAATGAAATTTCGTTTTTATATAAGAGCGCATAATTGCTTTTGAACAGAACATAGAGCACATTTCTGTATAAGTAGAAATAAATATAAATTATAATACGGTAGAGTCTACAAAGTGTGATATAGAATATGTTTATCGACATTCTATTTAGGAATAACAATTAGCTTACATATATATTACAAACATCTAGTTCTCGTTTTTATAAAAATTAAAATACGTAACTTATATATTCTTCAATTAATGATAATTTTCTAGAATCACGAAATTCATCAAATATTTACATAACTTATGTAATTTAATTAAATGTTGTTTCTTTGATCTTAAGTTTTAATAATTTGAAAATATTATTAATATCATCGATTCACTTTAATCAATGATTTGTCTATTATTCTTGGTAGAAAATTTTGTGACAGTGTTGTCGGCGGTTCGGTGGTCTAGGGGTATGATTCTCGCTTAGGGTGCGAGAGGTCCCGGGTTCAAATCCCGGCCGAACCCAACGCATTTCTTCGCAATTTTTTTTTTAACTATGTTTTTAGAATATTTAGAGGTTATCAATATTTTGGTTTCACAAACCTTATTCTAGGAATTATACCTGGAATGAAAATTAGATGTTCAAATGATTAAATGCTTAACTAATATTATTAATTTAACTATTAATTTTAAATGCTCAAAACTAAATTACTAAACAGTCATGAAATGTGCTACAATGATTTTTTTCGACATTTTAAAATATATTATAAAATGTAGGAAGTTTCGAATTTGGTTATTAAAAATGAAAATACTGTTAATGTGCACATCAAAGAGAACATGTAACTTTGAGAATGCATTTATACAGTGATTTTTTTTTTTTTCGGCTTTAAAAAGTATATTGAAAAATGTAGGAAGTTTTATATCTGGTTATTAAAATGGAAATACCGTTAATGTTTGCATCAAAGAGAGCATTTAACTTTGAGATAGGGTTTGAAAAACAGCAACCATACACGTTAGATATTTAAACGATTTTGATCCCCCCTATTCCGACTCGCAAATAATTGAAGAAAAACTAAATCTACTGTAAATCATGGCCTACATTCTTGTAAAACAATCAAAGTGGTTCGTAGAGCAGCATCGAATTAATACCAGTTTTAATTAGAGTTCAATGAATATAATGCTTTTTCCTCATCCATACTCACAGATTATTTGTGGTAGACAGATTACTGGTTAAAAAACTACGAATTGCAACATACTGAAACTTACCAGGCGACCACTTCCACAAATAGTAAATAAAATTTTATTAATAATTCTTTTTAATTGAAAGGATATATATGAATAATCTGTTGTCTTCTTAAAAAAATCGCTGCCTAGTGGCAAGTGGCTGGCGCTTTGGCCATTGGCACCACAGGCTTCAGGTTTGAATCCTGGCGGTGGCATGGATGTTTGTGAGTGGTTCGGAATCCACGTTGAACTCTAGGTCCTGGTCTGTTTAGCTCTCGTGTGCAAAAAAATGACCGCAGAGCGACAAACCAACCTAGTCTTTAAAAATCTATTTTTTTCCTCGTATTTATTAAAACTAAATAAATTAATTTATATTCTATTAATGAATATAAGGTTATTTGTTTATTTTTCATTTTGTTGCTGTACTAGTATATTTAAAAGGATATAATTGAACCCATCCTTTTAATAAAAATAAAACATCCACTACCCCTAATACACAAATACCTCCAGAATCCATGCACCCCTCCCTCCTCCCCAACCGAATGGGAATTCCTCAATCTGTGTCCTCTAAGAATCCCAGCAAAACATCAGGAGAAGTTCTCTTCCCTCATCCATCTCATCCCATTTTCTGAGGAGAGTGTATTATCGGAGGACCCCTCCACCCCCACCACCCCCGCAAGAAAGGTCTTGCCGCCATGTCTCCTGGTGGGCGGGGCGCAACCACCTCCAGGGGGGGGGGGGGACTTTCCTCTATCGGCAGCCAGTGGTGG
Organism: Caerostris darwini; assembly: GCA_021605075.1. Taxonomy (NCBI): domain Eukaryota; kingdom Metazoa; phylum Arthropoda; class Arachnida; order Araneae; family Araneidae; genus Caerostris; species Caerostris darwini. The sequence goes on along the minus strand of BPLQ01008056.1, from coordinate 33,638 downwards.
GAGTTGGAGAATTCTTGTCAGTCCTCAGTATCCCTACTTCCCCCCCTTCTCTCTAATTGTCGACCCCCTCCTTCAATCTCCTCCCTACTTAGGATCATTTTTATCTCATAAGGGCTGTGTGCCCGGGTATTTCTAATAGTATCGATCGGTACTTCGATTTTGTGCATGGCAAAAAAAAAATAATGAGAATTTTTTTGTTGGTGTTTAGTTAAGATTTTGTTGGTGAGGTTGTTATAGATCCATTATACTTGCATTTGTTATATCACTAATTATGTAAAAAAAATCTGCTATCTTCAGTTAAGTTTGTATGTTAAAAATTAATTAGTTCTTTAATGTTAGTTTGGCTACTAATATTGCTTCTGGAAAAAATGTTATTTTGTTGTTTTCTGTTTTGTTTGTTATTTTGTTGATTTGGCTAGTGAAGAAATATAGGTGAATTTGTTATAATTGCATTTGCTATTCTAACGATTATTTTGTTGTCGTTTAGATGAGAACTTGTTAGTGAAATGCTATAGATGGATTCAATATAGTTGCATCCACTAATTATGTGAAAAGATCTGCAGCTTCAGCTAATTTTGTATATTAAAAATTAATTAGTTCTTTAATATTAGTTTGGATACTAATATTGCTTCTGAAAAAAATGTTATTTTGTTGTTTTTTGTTATTTTGTAAATTTGGCTAGTGAAGAAATATAGGTGAATTTGTTAGAATTGCATTAGTTATACTAACGATTATTTTGCTGTCGTTTAGATGAGAATTTGTTAGTGAGATGTTATTGATAGATCCACTACAGTAGCATTTGTTATACCAGTAATTATGTAAAAAGATCTGCTATTTTCAGTTAAATTTGTATGTTAAAAATTAATTAGTTCTTTAATATTAGCTTGGATACTAATGTTGCTTGTGGAAATATTGTTATTTTGTTGTTTTTTGTTTTGCTTGTTGTTTTGTAGATTTGGCTAGAGAAGAAGTATAGGTGAATTTGTTATAATTGCATTTATTTTGCATTTGTTATACTGATGATTTTTTTTTTGTTGACGTTTAGATGAGAATTTGTTAATGAGATATTATAGATGGATTTAATGCAATTGTGTTTTGCTATACTAATAATTGTGTAAGAATAACTACATTTTTAATTAAATATGTTAAAAAATAAATAAAACTTAAAAACTATTTCGAAAACGGAAAAATTGGATGATTTGTTATTGATATTTAGTTGAGATTTGATTTGTAAGGTAAAATTGGTGAATTGGTTATAATTTTATTCATCTTGCATTTGTGATGCTGATAAATGTTGAAGTAATAAATGTTGCACCATTGATATTTTAAGAATTAAAATGACTAAATACTTCAATGTTATCTCTTCGCTAAACATGACAAAAAAAAAAAAAAAAAAAAAGACTAAGAGGTTCATTACTTGGTTGCTTCACTACTATGGTATCGTAATGAAGACACTGGGATACCATGAATCCTCTTCACAATAATACTGATATTTTAACTTTAAAAAAGTGAAAATATCAACATCAATGTTTTATATTGTTTTTTCGTTGAGATTTAGTTAGTGAAGTAATATAGGAGAATTTGTTAATCAAAAAATACTTTAAATTATTAAAATACTTCAAAAATCCCGATAATATCTTAACATAAAAAAATTTCTGTTTGCATTTTAAGAACCTTTGAAGGTTCACCCTTTTGTAAGTAGCTATTTTCAAAAGAATTTAATAAATATCAATGATGTGAAAGAATTAGAAATCAATAATTTCATTCATTTCTCAAAATCATTGCAAATATAACGTAGAACAATAAATGTCATAATAAAATTGAAAAGATGGCCTGTAGTTAGATCTTCGAAATAATACGTTGTTTTATAAAACAACAAACAATACTACGTTGTTTTCTAAAAAAAAAAAAATAATAATAAAAAAAATCTTATACTGATAAACTGTGGAAGAATTTATTTCTAAAATAAATAAATAAAAAATGAAAAAATCTGAACATTTCTTGTTTAAAATATACAGAAATATATTTTAAAAGCCAAAGGGACAGGAAAAAATATTTCATATGCTGCAGCAAAAAGAAATCTAAGCTCCATAAAAACGATAAATCCTTGTCCCATTTCTTATTCGCCCTACACCCACAGTAAACTCAGCTCAAAATTCACGTTATATATACCATCCATAAAACATGCACCGTAACACTCTCATTTTACGATCTGGAAAGGAAAAAAAAAGAAAAGAAAATTTAAAAGGTCGAAAACTGAAAGGACATCCGCTGAGACACAGAGAAGAAATGTGATATTTAAATCGTATTTTCTCCTTTTTTGGATTTTAAATGTATGGAAATAGACACATTTACAGCTCCGATGCGACCCTATTTTTTTCTGGAAAAAAAATAAAAGGAAAACAGGAAAAAAGGAAAAACCAAGAAAAACAATGAACCCCTTTTTGCGAATGGTAAAAAAAATACTATGGGGGAAATAAAATAAAACAAAAAATGGAAAGAAAGAAATTTCCATATTATATCGAACCTCAGCCGGATTGTATAGTAAGTAAAAGCCCCCATAAAAAAAGGGGGGGGGTGGATTAGGGAACAATCTGGTGGAAATAGGGAAAACAAGGGGGAAACGAATCCTTTTCGAAGAACTCAGTATTTGCGATACCGTCCCCTATCACAAGTGGGGAAAACAAGCCTACTCCTGCTGACGTAATACCGCCCGACCACGCCTTTAGTCATTTTGACGCGTCATCTTCAGACCGCCTTCGGTCTTTGTTCTCTCTTGTTCGGACCGACCACCCCTCCCCCTTCTCTGCGGGATCGAGTTGAGTTGCTCCAGAACTCCTCTTGCTCTTCCCTTTCGCGTGCACTTTGGCGGGCTTTCTTCCTCTATTGTACTCCAGAGAGATCATCTATCTTTCTATCCGCACTTCCCTTGGGGGGCGAAGAATATATGAGAAGATGGCGGTTATTTGCAGTACCATTGAGTGGGATGGTTGCTTCCAATATGCTTTGATGGGAAATATCTCTTTCATGAAATTCAAAAAAAGGACGTTTTGATTCCCATGCTGGCTGTCGATAGTTGATAATAGGATTTTGATCAATAAGGGATTAATTTCTTGAAAGTGATTTGCATAAACATTTTGTGGTTGTTTTTATGTGTTGTGATACAAAATTAGATCTTTCTGCCAATTTTTCTTTACAATGCATCATGTCTCACTGAATCAAAATTCAATAAAATATTAATTTTATGTAAAAAAAAAACTTCGTTTAAATTTAAAATACTGTTAACAAATAAAGGTTAGAAAGCAGCACACTATTTCAGTAATGTGTGTACCTGATGTCTTTTAAGTTTCGTTCTTCCAGCAAAGCTTGGGTGTTTTTATTTGACGATTCTTAAGATAACTCATCTGACTAACTTCCCGACACTATAGTCCAAGGTGGACCGTGGCTGTCTGCCTACGGCAGATTCTGAAATAGGAATTGTTCTCTTAAGAGTTTTCTTACCGGGGTAAGGTTGTCAGCAAGACGCTCAACAATCAGATTGGACTGGGACGTAGGATAGAGGGTAGATTTCGAACCACTACAAGCATTCGTGTCACTGCCGGAGCTCGAGACTGAGACTGTGACACCAAGGCCAGTCACTCGGCCATCGCCCCCCCATCTACAAATAATATTGAAATTTGTTGATTTTTATTTTTGGAAACATCTGCTTGCATGTATACTAATGTGGAAAGATTTTAAAATACGAATTGAATTATCTTTTACATTAAAATTTTTGTTGAAAATCAATTTAATCATTTTGTCATTGTGAAAAAATGTGATTGCTGAAAATTTTATTTAAAACACAAATGTCTTTTAGATACAAATGTCTCTTTCTAAAATTTTTATCATTATTCTGGACTGCTTTATTCTTGATGGTTCAAATTAATGTCTCATTTATCTTTAATTTTATATACATAAAAAACACCTGAGATTTTAAACTGGAACATTTTTTTTAAAAACTATTAAGTAATAATTTTAAATAATAATACTAACCAAGTAACTAACTTCCCGGCACCACAGTCCATGTTAGACCATGGCCTATCTAACAATACGACTGCAAAGTCTTCTATCTCTAGCTTTGGTTTTCCAATTTGTGATCTTTAGGTTCTTCAGATCCTTGTCCACTTCATCAATCCATCTATTCTTTGGCCTTCCCAAATGATAAGAATAAAAAAAAAAAAATAATAATAATTTGATTAAGAAATAAATTTCTTTCATTCAAAAATATTTTAAAATCAAATCCATTACCTATGCATTTATTCAGTACAAAATAAAAATTTTAATTTTCATGTCATTGCAGATGCATATTATGTTAAATGACGTTGGAAATACAACGCATATTAGTATGTTTAAAATAACGTGATTTAACTACAAATAAAATATATAATTAAGATTTAAGTAGTATAAATATTAAAATAAAATATTCGAATGAGACATTCAAATTTATTATATATTAAAAACGAAAAAAATTAAACGATTTAAGTATCCAAAAAAATTTACAGAATAAGGAGAGATAAAATAATTTAAAATGAAATTAATTTTCTAAATTGTATCAGTAACATTATATTGAAATGAAAGCTTTAATCTGTTTTTAAAGCTGCTCTTTAAAAATTTCTAAAAAAGATTTTTTACATAACATTTTTAGAAAAATATAAAAGAGTTTATAACAGACGCTTATTTTACTTATTGCCATTGTTCTGCAATAAGTATGATATAGAATTGATATAAAATTTCAAATACCCTAATCTAACAAGCAATCAGTAGTTAATATTAAAAAAAAAACAATATTTCTGAACCATATTTGACCGATAATTTATTCAATTCATAGACTTCTTAAATGATTAATTTTCTTTAAAGGTTTATGTTGTTAATTAAATGCTGTTTCTTTTATTAAAATTTTAATAGTTTGAGAATATCTTTAATATAATCTACTTATTTATTACTCTTGTCTATCAATTTGACTAAAGAAAGCAAAATTTAAAAATTTAGGAAAGTATGCAATTTATCGGTCCTATTGTAGGTTTTCAGTGATTTTTCTATTCCGAGAGATTTAAAAAATGTATTTGATGAATTATCCAAGCTTTTTATTCGCTGAATAACCAATCCCCCCCCACCCCCAAAAAAAAACATCCCCAGTTCTTTGTGAATAAATAAATTATGATAATAAATAAATTATCAATTAAATTCAAAAACATATTTCCCCTAGCAAAATATTGAGAACGTGTAATAACTGTAGAGTTTCCGTCAAAGTTGAGGCAATATGGAGATAACCCCCCTCCAAGAAAAAGATGCCTCTTCGGCTTCCATTAGTAATAAAGGACGAAGGTGGGTTGGAGGGAGAAAGACACAAATAAGAGATAAAAATAAGAAAGAGAAATTCTCCATGTAACATTCTCGAGTTTGGAAAAGTTAACGTATGAACGCTCATGATTCTTCTGGAAAATATCTCCGCGAGAATCCCTATGGTACAAGTCATTGATTAAACAATACTTTTCCATTTTTTGTATGTAGAGGTTCGCAATGGTAAATTCTAATGCCCGTTGATGGTTAAAATTTGGTTGGTCTTCATGAATAAATGAATTGAATGATCATTGAGACTATCGGTAACGTTTACAAAGATTTACTAAATATTACAAACAATAAAACAAGTTCAAAAATGCATTAATCCACCCAATTATATCTATTAAAACGAATTATAATAGAGTCCCGATTATCCAAGATAAAAAAAGTAAGGGAGGAGTAGGAAGCAGTTGTTTCGATTTAAACCTTGCTAAAAAACTGAAACAGATTGAATGAAAAAGCTGATTTCTTGTTTATAAAACTTTTTCTGAAGAAGATATTGCCGTGGGAAGGAACATAGCAAGAAATTACAGATGAAATGATTGAAAATAGTGAATAACAAAGCAGTGGTGATAAAAACGATGTTCAGGAGGTTTAAGTTCAATTGAAAAAGATTGAACATTCAGCAGTAAGATGAGGCTAATCCTGTAATCATTAGATTCACGAAAATCAGAAGATTCACGAAAAGATCATAAAGGAGGAGATAATATTTAACCCTTAAACCTGTTAGGATGAACAAATCTTAGCTGACAATGTGTATAATAAGATGTCAATTGAATTTTAACTCATTTTTTTCAGTAGATACATATGCTTTGTTGCTGTTTCTTATCCCACTTGGTCGATAGTAACATCTAAATCAAGTTCATGAACCCGTGAACATATGCTTTTCAAATGTATAAAGAAGATGAAGCGTTATTTCACTTATTTATTCAACTTTTGCAAATCGAATGGGAAATAAACCGTTACTCAGTACGTTTGTTAAATTCAAAATGCACAGATTGATCTATCAACTGAATTTCTCTTGATTGAAAAATATTTTATTTTAATAACAAATGTGGAAATTAATTCATTTTTGATTTCTATCATATGCTACCCAATAATGATTACATTTGGTTTGAAATAAGTGATTAATGCATTTTGGAATCTATGGAATCTGAGGAAACTATTCACAACAAGCTAATCGAACCGAATAGCTCCTGTTACCATGTATGGACATGTTTAATATGTAGGCAAAAAAGCACTTAAATTGGATTTGGGAAGATCGAGAACAGGTCGTCGGTAAGAGATTTATGGAAAATAGTACTAGATGAGCAATGACGAAATGAGCATTTTTGCACCTCAACCACAAGTGTTAATTATGTGGAAATTAATACCTTTGATTTCTATCACATGCTATCTAATAATGATTAAATTAGGCTTGAAGTCACATAGTGTCTAATGCATTATGGATTGTAAGCTTAAGAACTGTTTAGAACAAGCTAATCAAACCGAATACCTCGTGCAACCGTGTACTATGAGCATGTTAAATCTATATTTAGTGATTACTGCATTATAGATTCTAAGCTGAGTATGCTGTCCAAAACAAGCTAATGGAACCGAATATATACCGTTACCATGTATGGACATGTTAAATCTGTAGGCAAAAAAAGCACTTAAATTGGATTTGGGAAGATCGAGAAGAGGTTGTAACTTTCAAATGATTCCTGAAAGTGGTCATTCCAAATTTTCAGTGACTTATGTTAATGATACTTGATGAAAAGCTACGAGATGAATAATTTTGCAGCTCACACTACAAGTGTTAAATACAATACTATCTGTCACTCCTTGAACAGAATAAAAAAAAAGTTAATTAAACTTTAAATTGCATTTATTGCTTTTGGTAATGTGATGAATGAACAGTGATGAACAGCTGATGGTTCACCCCACTCATGGAAAACCATTTAAAAACCACAACGTTAAATCACTTCACATTTAGGCAATCGCATTACTAGTGTAGAGTAGATAGCCATCAGGTAATCTATTAGAGTTGTAAAAAGTTAAATAAAAAAAAAAAAGCAATAACAAAAAGAAGGAAGAAAAGTCATCTTTGACTAGCACCACTTACCTTCTGTCTGAGAAGTATCCCGCATGTTTTAAGGAAAGAGTTTAAAAAAAAAAAAAGATGAGGAAGAGCAAAATGATGGGATGGTGACGCAGAACGCGGTTGGGCGGATTTCACTCTGGTTAACTGTAACCGTAGAGATGCTCCCTGGGGCACGGAGCACGGATTTTATTATTATTTTTCTTTCGCTACTTTTCTTTCTGAAAAGAAATATGTGTACTTATTTTACATCTTTCGTGTCCGTTTTGTGACTTTCTTGTCTAATTTATTCTGCCTTGTTACAAAAAGTATACTTTGTTTTAAATGTTGCAAGTTATACAAAATTCTTTTTCTTCGCAGTAATACAGTTGTTTACTAATTTAATCTGTTTTTTAAACTGCATAAGTATATATTTTTTTATCGCTATTGTAATTTATAGGCTCCAAGCAAGATTTGTTGAGTACGAGGTTATGCATATTCTTCTTTCTTTGTTGAACATCGGTAAGCCTTATGTATCAGTTATGTATTCCACGAACAGCCCACCGATGAGAATTGACGGTGACTTTGGGATTCGTTTTATTCTAAATAATATTGATTTAACTCAGCAAGATGAAAATGTGTTTGACCAATTATAATAGATTGAATAAAAATTTCTTTTCTGGAAATAATTTTTATATAGGGAACAAGTCAAGAAGCCACACATGACAATAGATTGAATGTGGTAAGAGTTGAACATTTTCATCGTTATTTAAGTCTGCAGATTTTTTTTCTTTGATTGACAGAAATATATATTTTTTAAAAGACCTATTGTAGTTTTTTTTTCTTGTATCTTAAATAAAATAGCCTTTAAAAAAAATCCTTTTTTATAATGCTATTAAACGGTCCTATTATAGGAGGAATTTCATAGGATGCCCAAGTAATATTTTGTCATTTTCCAATCGATTACGAAGTGCCAAAAATAGTCGCTACAGCTTTTTCAGCAGCAATTCTGTGATTGGATTGTTCCTTGATCTACAGTATTCGATGGTGTATTTACATTTAATATATAATGATGAGTCAATCCTGTATACAACGAAAAAAAATCATAAACAAACCATTCTTGGAATGCTTAAAATATTTAAATGTATACATATATCTTCTTCTTCATTGGCGCTACAGCCTCATGGAGGGGGCATGGCCATCTGCCTACCGGCAGATTTCGAGACAGGAGATGTTTTCTTTTTACGGGGTAAGGTTATCAGCCCAACATTCATATTATACCGGGACCTACGGTTTAAAATGGATTACGAACCACTATAAACATCCATGGTACCAAGTGCCAGAGAATCAGTCACTCGGCCATCAGGCCCCCTATATATATATATATATAAAGGGCCTGGTGGCTGAGTGATTATATATATATATATTTATTTACATATATATTCATTCTTTGATGAGCAAGTCATCCATCTTGTAGATAATTTTCTAATGTTTAAATATTGATGCAAAATATCATACAACACCAGACGGCCACAACGCTAGCAATGTCACGCATCTTTGTACCTCTATCATTCAACACCACATCATAAATTTAATCACTGATTTCTAGAAATGACCTCAATAGGGCATCTAGCACAATGTTTTGGTATCACTTGTGCTCATATGGCCGTTCCACAAATTTTTAAACGACTTACTTACCAATGAATTAAAGACTATTTTATTATTATTTGACGATTTTTCTACCTTAAAAATAAAATGAAAGTATGTTACTTATTCATACAATGTTTCATTTGAAGCAATTTGCAACAGTTTGAAGTTACTATAATGTGAAAAGTAATGATGTTTAAAAATAATTTAAATACATTGAAGATCACAGTAATACATTTTGAATAAGGTAATTTATTAACTCACATATATATTTTATAACATTGATCAAATAGGCAAACAGGTTTTTTGATGACACGTAATGGCTTTTAATATTCCTTTGTCTGAAAAAAAGATATGATAGCTTGTTTTATTCTTTCAGGGAGAAAAAAAACATCTGCTTCTGCATCTATATTTTAAATCGAAATAATCACTTACTTTTTATGGTGTTTTATTTTACATTATTAATTTAATAATAAAAAGTATAAGCAATTTACAATGCATCAAATGTCTTAATGATATTGATACATTTACATCATTATGTGATTATGTGTTATGCGTTTGTGATAAATAAATGATTCCTAATGAAACAGAAATAAAAGCAATAATTTAAGATAATATTCCTTTAAAATCTGTTGAGTTGAGCAAATTTGGATTCATAATACATTTCTACATAGCAGATGAAATATTTAAAATACTATTTGTGAATTTATTGAATTTATTGATGTGCTCAAAAAGTGCTGTTTATAATTTTTTTAAATTTCTCAGTTATACATTTTTTCTAGTCAAAAGATAACTTATATTTTAATTTAATTTATTTTCACTAATTGTTATGTTACACTAGGTTGACAATTTTCAATATATTGTTCAATTGTAGAAACATGTCATGCAACAACAAATGAAGAATGTTTGGTAAAAATATTAAATATATATATATGTATATAAAGATAAAATTTAATCGGCTGGCCAGATATACAGGTTGCCCTTAAAATATAAAATTTAATGTAAGAGCAAAGCTATAACAGCAATTTTAAATACACAAACCAAAAAAAAAAAGAATATCGATAAATCATATTCAGGCAAACAGAATCATATTCAGGAAAACAGATCAAATAAAAAGTAAAAAAATATAGAATTATAAACGATTTTATGAAAAAACAAGTGAAAAAACTTTTAGAAAAAATTGTAGAATTCCAAATGATTTTATAAAAAAGCAAGTGAAAGAAATTTAAATAAACCAATAAGAATAGCTCATGAAAGAAATTTTTAAAAAATAAACCAATAAGAAAAGTTGAAAGTGCTTCACAACATCGCTGATCAACACTTCCCAAAACAATGTGTAACAATAGATGTATTTTATGTGTAACAATAGATTAAATATAGAATTTATGAAAAAACAAATGCTTTCATTATATTTCAAAAGAAATGACGCTTTCCCTCATACTATTGTTCTAATTAAGAAATTTTTTTTTTAATTTAAGGGATATATTTTAAATCCTTACCTTCTAATTTTATCCTATATATCTAATAAAAATATTTCTAATAAAAAATTATCTAATAAAAAATATCTAATAAAAAATATATCTAATAAAAAATTGAAATTTTAAAATATACTTGATGGAATTAATTCTTGATTTGGTCTTATTTTAACTTTGCCTCATACTAAAGCAAAATGCTCAATTCCATGGAAATTTAAAGTAGTCTTGAGAAAGCTAAAGCAATTGGCTTCATTTCCAACACATTTAAACTAATCTTCTTTCTTAAAGTGAAAACTTTTTAGTTTGTGAAAATTTTAATATTGGTTTGGGGGAATAAATACTTGAATTTGTACCTTTTCTGCCTTTTTTTTATTTTCATACCAAATTGGAAATATTCAACTACTTGAAGTTTTAATAAAACCACAATGATATTAATACTTGGTTAACCACTCTTTTTATAAGTATTGTTTCATGTAAAGTGAGAACTTACAATTTTCTGTGGATATTTGCCTAGCATGCAAACAATCAATTAGGTTTAAAAAAATCTATTGGCCCTGTTGGACTCTTATGTGTATTACAGCGAGATAAATTTTCAGTTATCTCACTGTAAAATTCAGTTTCTCACTGTAAGTCTCTTTGGAAACTCATAATTTAGGTAATTAATAATTTTGGTGCTTATAATTTTTTTGGTAACTCTCTTTGCAAAAGTTTTTCACTGTAACTCTCACTGGAACAGTATCACTGTCACTAGTATGTTTTGTGTCTCACTGTAAATCTCTTTGTAAACTCATAATTTAAGTAACTAATAATTTTGGTGCTCATAATTTTTTTGGTAACTCTCTTTGCAAATGTTTTTCACGGTAACTCTCTCTGTGTTTTTCACTGTAACTCGTCTTTGTGTCTCACTGTAAAACCCAGTTTATTTATTAGCTAAAAAAGTTGTACGTTTTTCTAGTAATAACAAGTAAGACAAGAAAAACACTTTATGATATGTATTAATAAACTATTACTATATGATAAAAAAATTATTTCAGATCAGATTTATAGAATAATGTATACAAAAGAGTTGGTAATGGGCCTAGTTAACATGTATTGGTATAATAATAAATTTTAAATGTCAAAAAAAAATATTTTTTAACGAACTTATTTTACAACTGACTACATCAAGGATGATAGAGTAAATAGAGGTAAACAGACAATGTTGATCAACGTTTAACGTCTTTACATTTTAATTTCAGTCTATTGCACTCATTAAATGTCAGTCATCCGTTATTGCGAAGCAAGTGAATCCTTGTAATCAATCTCACTTTCACAATGTTCCGCGAAGACTGAGGAAATCGTGACTTGCTGGCATCTAGCTCTTTTCAAATGATGTTCTTCCATTTTAATTTAGCCATTGTAAATGTTATCTTTCATTCCGTGGAAAAATTGCATGGTTAGATATGCAAGTGTCGAACCAATCATTATTAAATGGTAATTAAAATGGATTATTAGGCAAGTTTAGAAAGTAAGTTCTGCATAGACTAGATAGGATTACAGAAACAAAGATTTGAAGGTATATTAGTGCTATGAAGATACAGATGTGTTTTTATAACCTATTGTTACATATTATACTAACTAGCTCCCTGGCACTGTAGTCCATGTTGGGCCATGGCCTACCGTCTGCCTACTGGCAAATTCCAAAATAGGAGATGATTTCTTTTCACGGGGTAGGGTTGTCAGCCCTACGAACAACGCTCTATGGTCATATTAAATCAGGATCTACGGTTTAAAGTGATTTCGAACCCCTATAGTCATCCATGGCACCACTGGGACGCCAGCCCGAAACTTGTGGCACCTAAGGCCAGAGCGCTAGTTACTCAATCATCATGTCCCTACAAATTATACCAACTGGAAAAAAAAAGTTATTCGTTTTTTATAAACTTACTTATTAGGATCTTATAAATTGAATATACCTTAAAATAGTGCAAAAATATGCAACTTCATAGCTATGTATAGTTTATTGTTTATATTATTGCTATGTTATTAACATGAATTAGTGGTTATTAACATGAACGAATGGTTATTAACGTAAATGAATGGTTATTAACATGAATGAATGCTATATTATTAACATGAATAAATGCTATGTTATTAACATGAATAAATGCTATGTTATTAACATGAATAAATGCTTCATTCATGTTATTAACATAAATGAAGGCTATGTTATAAACAGGAATTTTCAAGTATTTGTCTGAAGCTGCATATATACACTAGGAACTAAAAACTCAGTACTGCGAAGGAAACAACCGATCCATTCTATTGCATATTTCTCATCGAACACTAAAACTGACGTTTGCTATTAATTACATATTGAAAAAAAAAATGTGCGATCTTTTCCGAAATATAATAATATAAAAATATTACGAAATTGAAATCATTTCACGAATTCAATTTATCACGTCTGAACATACTTTGCTGGACGAGTACATATGGAAGTATGTATACCAATTGTCAATAAATCAAGAAATTTATGAAGTAGTTGATCAGAATACTACAAGAATGGGAGTGGTGCACTTTAGGGTTCTGCTTGTTTATTTGGCGATTTTTTTTGTTGCGGTTTTCGCCAAGTGCTCTCTTAAACAAACAAAATGGTAGCTGCGGTTACAAAACGCTGCGGTTTTGGTGATTCTATTTGGAGCGGCATTGAGATTTGGCGAAATCGAAACCCTAAAGTGCAGAACCCACACAAGAACTATCAAATTCAATAGCGACAGGCATATAACAAAATTTAATAACTCTAGAACATTATGAAGAAGCAATTGTTCAAATATTACAAAAAGTACTAGCAAATTCAGACAGAGAAATCTGTTAAGTGATTATAAATATAAACTAATTAACTTTTATAAACATAAATTAATCCCTAGATACTATTTAGAGGATATTGAAATAATACTCTGTTTATATTTTAAAAGCCAGACAAGTCAAAATGAACTACAGAGCACATGACTTGATATGGATCAATCATTATATTTACCAAGATATATTTCATACCAGTTTTAAAACACACATAAAATCACTGGAAAACCAGCCTTTTTGGAAGGAAAGTTTCTCATGTTTTGAGAGAGGATTGAACTGTTTTAAATAATAACTTATAGTTCTTAATTTTTATTTTACAGCCTTACTTTTTTGGAGACGCCACACTAACCAGGAGGACATCTTGTTCATACATGACAATAACAAGTTAGATCATCTCTCTAACAACTAATATGATGTCATTAGACATACAAACTAAAATAAAGATAAAGTTGTGAATGAAAATCCTTTTTTTTTTTTTTGTAAGTTTGAATTCGTTCTACAAATGGTTGCCACAAATGTGATTATGTTAACGTGTCCCTTTTGTCATGGTCATAATCACGCTATTCATTGTGATACAAAAATTGTTTTGGACACTTTTTGGAGACGCCACACTAACCAGGATGACATCATGTTCATACATCACAATAAACTAGTTAATAAGTTAAATCGTCTCTCTAACAACTAATATGATGTCATTAGACAGGCCAACTAAAATAAGGATAAAATTGTGAATGAAAATCTTTTTTTTTTTATATGCAAGTTTGAATTCTTTCTACAAATGGTTGCCACAATTGTGATTATGTTAACGTGCTACTTTTGTCATGGTCATAATTACGCTATTCCTTGTGATATAAAAATTGTTTTGGGCACTTTTTTGGAGACGCTTTACTAACCAGAATAACATCATGTTCATGTATGACAATAAACTAAGTTAGATTATCTCTATAACAACTAATATGCTGTCATTAGATTGCCAATTAAAATAAGGATAAATTTGTGAATGAAAATCCTTTTTTTTTTTTTTTTTTTTTGCAAGTTTGTGTTCTTTCTACAACAAACAACAAACAAATATGGTTATGTTAACGTGCTACTTTTGTCATTAGACAGTTTTTGCGTAACGTTTTCTTATCGTCCGATATTTTTTTCTTCCTAGCTCGCATGCTCATAGGAATAGCTCAGTAGTGAAGTATTACAGATATGCATGCGCAATAGGTACAATGCTCCCTATGAGCATGCGCACTAAGAAGAAAAATATCGGACGATAAAAAAACGTTATGCAAGAACTCTCTATTTTATCATCATAATCACGCTATTCATTGTGATACAAAAATTGTTTTGGACACTTTTTTGGAGACTTCACACTAACCAGGATGGCATCATGTACATACATGATAATAAACAAGTTAATAAGTTAGATCATTTCTCTAACAGCTAATATGATGTCATTAGACATGCCAACTGAAATGAGGATAAAGTTGTGAATGGAAATCCACCAACTTGAATTATTTCTACAAATGGTTGCCACAAATGTGATATGTCAACGTGCCATTTCTGCCATGGTCATAATCACATTATTCATTGTGATACAAAAATTGTTTTGGACACTTTTTTAGAGACATCTCACTAACCAGAACAAAATTTTTATTCATGACAATAAACAAAGTTAGATCATTTCTCTAACAACTAATATGATGTCATTAGACATACAAACTAAAATAAGGATAAAGTTGGGAATGAAAATACCTTTTTTTTTTTTTTTTTTTTTTTTTTGCAAGTTTAAGTTCTTTCTACAAATGGTTGCCACAAATATGATTATGTTAAAGTGCCACTTTTGTCATGGTCATAATTCGGCTATTCATTGTGATACAAAAATTGTTTTGGACACTTTTTTGGAGAAGCCTTACTAACCAGAACAACACCATGTTCATGCATGACAATAAACTAAGTTAAATCATCTCTCTAACAACTAATATGATGTCATTAGAACATGCCAACTAAAATAAAAATAAAGTTGTGAATGAAAATCCTTTTTTTTTCTAAGTTGAATTCTTTCTACAAATATTTGACACAAATATGATTATGTTAACGTGCTACTTTTTTCATTTTGTCATCATAATCCCGCTATTCATTGTGTTACAAAAATTGTTTTGGACACTTTTTTGGAGACGCCACACTAACAAGGACAACCTCATATTCATGCAGGACAATAAACTAGTTAATAAGTTAGATCATCTCTCTAATAACTAATATGATGCCATTAGACATACCAACTAAAATAAGGATAAAGTAGTGAATGAAAATCCTTTTTTTTTTTTTGCAAGTTTGAATTATTTCTACAAATGGTTGCCACAAATGTAATTATGTTAACATGCTACTTTTGTCATGGTTATAATCACGCGTGATACGGTTTATCACGCATGGTTATAATCGCGCGTCAATTGTGATACAAAAATTGTTCTGGAAACGCCACACTAACCAGGACGACATCATGTTCATACATGACAAAAGATTAGTAATAAGTTAAATCATCTCTCTAACAACTGATATGATGTCATTAGACAGGCCAAATAAAATATATTCATCGTGATACAAAAATTGTCGGATATATCTATTCTACAGGGAGATGTAAACAAACTTTGGTGCACCGATAAAATTAGTCCCTTGTATCCTGTTACTTTTAATGTACTGTACATATAAAATGCTAATCGTCCGTTGCAGCGAACGAAGCAAGCAAATCCGTGTGATCAATCTCAACTCCTACAAGGTCCTATGAAACCATGACCTTGCACTTTCTTTTAAATGAATCTTCAATCTTAACTTTAGGCAATGTAAATTTTTCGGCTTAGCACTGCGAGCGAAAATCGGACTTGAGGAAGAAAAAGAAAAAAGAAAAAGAAAGAAAATCTATGGCTGAAAAACATGATTAATTGCGACAGCGTAATTATGTGACTACAACACCTGCATAACGTCAAACTTATCCTCTGTTTAAACCGCCGAAAAGCAGCATCTCCCCCCCCATTTCTTTTTCATGCCCCCCTTCCACATTTTCTTTTAACGTTGTTCTTTGTTTTAGTTCTTTTTTGGTACTTTTGTTTTCTTTAAATCATCTCCCCTTTCTTTTTTTCTTTTTTCTTTTTTTTTTCTTCTTGAGATGAGGAGAGAAGTTTGTGAAAAATTTTCTTGCCCGAATAAAACCTTTCGCGAACATGACTTGTTTTATAATTTGTTCAGTGCGGATTAAGTATTAGTTGCCTTCGTAAAAATTTTTCCTTCTTGTGTTTCATCGGAGTTTTGTAAGAATTATTTTTACGTGGAATTTTTTTTGAGGGGGGAGGGGGATGGAAGGAAATTGGGCTTCGAGGTAGTGGACATTAAATTCGGTTGAGTGTAGTCATTTGTCATTTTCTTGTAGAAACTTTGATATACACATGTCAAAGTGTTTCGTTTTTTGTAATTTATAAGATTAGTTGCAACTTAAAGTGAATATCTGCTAAAATTTATGATGTGTTTTTATATGTGTTCATACTTTTATTAATCATTTACAATATCTGTAATATTGAATACTATCATTATGTATTAAGGAAATACTCAATGATAGTATTCAGCAGTGTAGTTATCAATGTGTATTAAGTAAATATTCAATGATAGTATTTAGTACAACAGCTATCATTGTGTATTAAGAAAATGTTTAATGATAATAATTCGATAAATACTCGATGATAGTATTATAGTTATTTTTGTGTATTAAGAAAATACTCAATGATAATATTCAGTATTAAAGTTATCATTGTCTGTTAAGAAAATACTCAAAGATAGCATTTAGTATTAAAGCTATCATTGTGTATTAAGAAAATGCTCAACGTTAGTATACAGTATTACAGTTATCATTGTGTATTAAGAAAACATTCAATGAGAGTATTCAGCATTACACTTATCATTGTGTATTAAGAAAATACTCATTGATAATAATTCAGCATTACAGTTATCATTGTGTACTAAGAAAATAGTCAATGATAATATTAAGTATTACAGTTATCCTTGTCTGTTAAGAAAATACTCAATGGTTGTATTCAGTAATAGAATTATCATTGATTTAGAAAGTACTCAATGATAGTATACAGTATTACAGTTATCATTGTGCATTAAGAAAATACTCAATGAAAGTATACAATTTTACAGGTAGCATTATGCGTTAAGAAAATACTCAATGAGAGTATTCAGCATTACAGTTATCATTGTGTATTATGAAAATTCTGGTAGGTATACAAAAATGATAAAAAATACAAAATTCTGATCAATAAATAAGCGCCTTAAAGTAAACGAATTTAGAAATTTTTTTGAAATATTATCATCAAAAGGAATAGGAATAATGACATCATCACCCAAAAGGTCAAGTTTTGTGATTATTTCACTTTAAAACTCAATTATGAATAAATTTCGAAGCGATGAAAATATTTTAATTTAGCATTTTATGGACAAATTGATTTTTTTTTCTGACATCTGTAATTTTTTATTTTGTTTTTTAATCTCAAAAGGCTATGAAATATTATGTAGCAATTGAAAGTATTCATTCAAGTTCAAATATTATATATATATTGATTCGTAATTTTGAGAAATAAAAGTACATTTTTTAATTAAAAGTGCATTTAATGAATTAATAATTTAAAATTTTAATAAATTTCGGCTAATATACAAATTAAGTAAAATAATTTTTAAAATTTTTAAGCCTGTAATATTATTTATTTTCTGTAGAATTAAATACTAATTAAGTTAAATTAAAACTAATACTTTCTTATAAATAAAAAAAATAAAAAAAAAAAAAAAAAAAAAAAAAAAAAAAAAAAAAAACTTTCTTTCATATATTTGAAACATAACTTTAGAACAGATATTGGATGTAAAAGTCGTTTTAACAGGTTTTGATTGAAATTCAATCTAATTATAAAAATTATTCTGTCTATAAAAATAATAAGAATTTTGCTAAATTTGAATTGATATAATCTATTGACCACTTTACGCTTAGATTGACATTTGTGCTATTTAAAAATATTATTTTGTTTGTTGACAAGTAGTTTTAAACATTCTGAAATATTTATTTTAAATATTTCATAGAAAATAACAATATTTATGCAATATTTAATGAAAAGCAGCAAATATAGTATTTCAATCAAAGTTATATATATATATATTTAAAGTTAATGAATATGATTTATTATGAATCAAATGAAGCAAATTCAAAATTTGTCTTTCGTTGATGTTGTTCAGAAAAAGAAACTTACAGGATTTATATTAAACTATAAATAATTAAAATACAATAATTAATTTTCCTTAATGTTCAAATAATGAGAAAATTCATAGTAATATATTGAAGAAACCCTTTATAATGAATGGATTAAATTATTTATTTTTTATTAAATTGTTTATTAGAGATATGTTATTCTTAAGAAAGTTAAAAAAAAAAGAAAATCTATAAAAATAAAATTTATGTATTTAGTTGTTTTCCAATACATAAGCAGCTATACTATTTCTTAGAAATAGTTTAATAAAGTAAGTTTTAAATAATATGCAATATTTCAACACTAAGAGAGTTATTACAATATTAACATTAAAAAAGTAATTATTGTATTGTATCATTTGAAAGAAAGATTTATGAATCAATTTAAGAAAAGAAAGTTTTACAGTTTCATAACTTTATTACTACCACCGAAATCTTAATATATATATATAAAACAAGATCACAGTGGACAACCTTAATAAAATTTCCTACATTAAGTGAATTAACATTAAAAAAGTAATTATTGTATTGTATCATTTGAAAGAAAGATTTATGAATCAATTTAAGAAAAGAAAGTTTTACAGTTTCATAACTTTATTACTACCACCGAAATCTTAATATATATATATAAAACAAGATCACAGTGGACAATCTTAATAAAATTTCCTACATTAAGTGAATTAACATTAAAAAAGTAATTATTGTATTGTATCATTTGAAAGAAAGATTTATGAATCAATTTAAGAAAAGAAAGTTTTACAGTTTCATAACTTTATTACTACCACCGAAATCTTAATATATATATATAAAACAAGATCACAGTGGACAACCTTAATAAAATTTCCTACATTAAGTGAATTAACATTAAAAAAGTAATTATTGTATTGTATCATTTGAAAGAAAGATTTATGAATCAATTTAAGAAAAGAAAGTTTTACAGTTTCATAACTTTATTACTACCACCGAAATCTTAATATATATATATAAAACAAGATCACAGTGGACAATCTTAATAAAATTTCCTACATTAAGTGAATTAACATTAAAAAAAAAAAGTAATTATTGTATTGTATCATTTGAAAGAAAGATTTATGAATCAATTTAAGAAAAGAAAGTTTTACAGTTTCATAACTTTATTACTACCACCGAAATCTTAATATATATATATAAAACAAGATCACAGTGGACAACCTTAATAAAATTTCCTACATTAAGTGAATTAACATTAAAAAGTAATTATTGTATTGTATCATTTGAAAGAAAGATTTATGAATCAATTTAAGAAAAGAAAGATTTACAGTTTCATAACTTTATTACTACCACCGAAATCTTAATATATATATATAAAACAAGATCACAGTGGACAATCTTAATAAAATTTCCTACATTAAGTGAATTAACATTAAAAAAGTAATTATTGTATTGTATCATTTGAAAGAAAGATTTATGAATCAATTTAAGAAAAGAAAGTTTTACAGTTTCATAACTTTATTACTACCACCGAAATCTTAATATATATATATAAAACAAGATCACAGTGGACAACCTTAATAAAATTTCCTACATTAAGTGAATTAACATTAAAAAAGTAATTATTGTATTGTATCATTTGAAAGAAAGATTTATGAATCAATTTAAGAAAAGAAAGTTTTACAGTTTCATAACTTTATTACTACCACCGAAATCTTAATATATATATATAAAACAAGATCACAGTGGACAATCTTAATAAAATTTCCTACATTAAGTGAATTAACATTAAAAAAGTAATTATTGTATTGTATCATTTGAAAGAAAGATTTATGAATCAATTTAAGAAAAGAAAGTTTTACAGTTTCATAACTTTATTACTACCACCGAAATCTTAATATATATATATAAAACAAGATCACAGTGGACAACCTTAATAAAATTTCCTACATTAAGTGAATTAACATTAAAAACAGTACATTATTGGATTGTATCACTTGAAAGAAAGATTTATGAATCAATTTAAGAAAAGAAAGTTTTACAGTTTCATAACTTTATTACTACCACCGAAATCTTAATATATATATATAAAACAAGATCACAGAGGACAATCTTATTAAAATTTCCTACATTAAGTGAATTAACGTTAAAAAAGTACATTATGGTATTGTATCATTTGAAAGAAAGATTTATGAATCAATTTTAGAACAGAAAGTTTTTCAGCTTCATGACTTTATTACTACCCCCGAAATCTTAATATATATATATAAAACAAGATCACAGAGGACAATCTTAATAAAATTTCCTACATTAAGTGAATTAACATTAAAAAAGTACATTATGGTATTGTATCATTTGAAAGAAAGATTTATGAATCAATTTTAGAACAGAAAGTTTTTCAGCTTCATGACTTTATTACTACCCCCGAAATCTTAATATATATATATAAAACAAGATCACAGACGACAATCTTATTAAAATTCCCATCCATACTGCTTGAAATGATAAATCTGTATAATCTTTATTGCCATTCTAAAAACATAGTTCCAATCAGCACATACCAACAAAGGAAATCGTATAAACTACTGCATGCCATTTTTTCACCGAAATAGTCGTCCTTTTTTATCCCAAAGCATATTCAGTCAACTAGGTTGCTTATGAAGATAAGAATAAAGATGTATTGAGTAAAAAAAATGGGAAACACATAACAAGTTGTGTAGCATTGCTACTATTTCTGTGGGTACAACAAAATACCGTTTGAAAATTAATTTTCTGTCAGCTAATTGCAGGGTTTTTAAGTTAGAGCCCAACTTAACCATAGTCTTCATGTAGAAGCCAACTCATTCATTATGGCAAAAGGCTGCAGGTTTGAGGCTCCAAGCATTTACTTATTTTTTGACAGCTAAATAAATAATAAATCATCGGCTTCAAAAAGGTATCTCTCCTCGGTGTTTACAATCATGAACGTTTTTTTTTCTCAGGGGCCGATTGCTTATTATCAAAGTGTTTCGTATAGATCCCATAAGGGGTGATTTTCAAATTGCATAACTGTCATTCCATAGAAATGCATCATGTTTATTAAATAGCTATTGCATAGATAAAAAAAAAAAAAAAAAAAAAATGGGAAAAGTAAACAGTTTTGGTTTTTCTGCGCTGTTAAATATTTTTTAACAAAATTCTAACATTTTTTTTTATAAGTTTGAATATGACTCTATAAGTCGTAATTTTTTTCTATTGCACTATTAACATTCCTTACACTTTCATTATATTTACTTATAATTATTGCTCATATAAAATTACAGGAAAAATATGGGTGTTTAGACTTTATCTATACTGCACTGAAATTTTAGCTGAAATTTTTTATATAAGTAAATTGCGAATTCATAGTATTAAATAGTTTTTGGATTCAACTTTTTGCTTAAACCAGGAAACTGAAAATGTAATTTTATTTAGATAAATCTAGGTTATTCAGAGAATGTTATATTGTATGAACTTAAATTATATAAAAGTTAATGGATGTATAAAATCGAAATATAAAAGAATTTGAATTACAAATTTTGACTACAAAATTTTAATTATAAAGATGAATTGTTTAGATTAGACAAATAATTATTTTAAAATAATGAGTTGATAAATGATTCAGTAATAAAATAACTCGATAATATTTATATTTCATTAGCATTTCGCCATACTATTATCTTCCAACTCAAACAGTTTTAAATTCATTACCACACTTTTACAGCATACACTTATTTAAACTATAGCCAACGAAAAAGATGATGACCAGTCTAATTCTTTTTATCGCCATTTAAGTGGTTTAAAATAACAACATTAAGCCAAATTTGGCGATTATGTGTAAACATTATAAGAGACGGTTATTTTGTCTTTGTAATTCACTTATTGCGATAAAAATGTGGCATTGAATATTAAATGGATAATGCTACTAACTAAAAATCACAGTGAACAGAAGGATTTCTCTTTATTGCAACAAAATTTCTTTTTGCACATCTTTTTTATTTGTATGCATACAGAGAGAATTTATTCTTGTCAATAAATTGACTTAGTGATTTTGAATTTTTTTTGTCTAATTAAATAACTAACTAACTCTCCGGCACTACAGTTCATGTTGGACCATGGTCTCATAGATGACCTCATAGAAGGCCTAGACCATGACCTAATAATATGAGTCCAAAGTCGTCTGTCTCGAACTTAGGTTTTCCAACTTGAGATCTTCAGATCCTTTTCTTCTTCATCAATATATATATATATATTTTTTTTTTGGACTTCCGTTTTTTTTTCTTTGGCCTTACTTCCCCTTGAAAATATTCTTTGTACCTCTGTTATCGTCCATTCTCTTTATGTGTCCTAGCCATTCTCTTTTGACTTTACGTAATTTATGATATCCTTTCCTCCAAACAATTTTGCAATTTTTTTTTTTTTTTTTGGCTAACAAGACTATTTATATATGGATAGTCTGTTTAAACAATATTCTAATAAATTGTAAATCATGCCTCATTAGGTAAACCTGTATCATAATGGTTAATACATCATTTTGATTTGAACAAAGGACATGCGGTTATTTATATTCTCATTTGCATATTAATTTGCTACTCATGCAATAGTAGTGCGAGTAGCAAATTAACTTATCAATATAAGAGTAAGCCATTGAACGGCTTGAGTTGTAAAATATTGAATACCCTAGGTTGTATTTTATAGGCAATGGATAAAATATTTACTGAAAAAAGTCATGATGCAAATTTAAGTACTAAATAAAATAATAATATAACATTGGGCTTTGTGTATTTAAGCATACTTTAAAGAAGATAAAAAACAAAGAAGTGGAAAGATTCTTTTAAGTTAAATAAAGAAAGAATTCGGAGATTGCTTTATTGTAATTATACATTAAATCAATTTCTAATAGCATTAGATCTATCCCAATATTGAAATTGGTATAAATTAATTTTAAAATAAACTCGTAATTAGAAAACAATGAAGTACTATACTTTATACGAAATAAAATTGATCTGAGTAATTTTACATTTGGTGATAGTTTTATTAAGAATCAATCTCTAATATATATAATTGGATTATTTGCATTGATAATTCAATAATTTATAAAAGATAAAACTATGCAACATTTTCTTAACATGGTGATAATAATTTCTTACTTATTTTAAGGCATTGAACACAAAAATGATATACGTCAAAACTAAAACTTGGTAATATGTAATCCCAGTCTTGCTGCCGGCACTCTTGGTTCTAAAAACAAAATTTTGATAGCTGTTAGCTGTATGCGGTGTTTGTGGGAGAAAGAAATGATTGCATTGAATTTTGACACATTATAGCTGTGATGCTACGTAAGTGAGTTATTTCAACTAATTTCTTTTTCTACGTACGTAGAGAAGTGACATAAAAATATTCCATCACTCTTTAGTAAAAAATTCATATCACTTTCACTTCGGATGTAAAATTGGAGATCAGGACCAGAACTAAGTCCCAAATATACTTGGTGAAAGAAACTTTCCATGTGCATGCAAGGCATAAAGAAAATGGCAATGACATTTGCCATTCCTGTGATTTGGAAGGAACATAGTAATAATATTAATGACTGATACTTCTGTATGGTCCAATCATTTCGTAGAGGAATCAAAAGAAAAAAAAGTTTAAAGTGCAGTAGCTAAATAGACCATTTACTATGTGACCAATTCCCCATGGTGAAGACTTTCCCATTCGCCACTCAAAATGAATTTTTCATTGACCCAGAGAAAGATAAAGAATCCAGCAGTCTTCTAGATCTATTGCTAAATATAATGATGATTCTATACGTACAACATGCATTCTGACTAAAAAAGAACTGAATAACCTTACTGGATATTTAGGGATGTCTAAGACTAAGGCAGAGTTACTTGCATCGAGACTTAGAGTACGGAATTTACTCTAGGTAGATGTCCGAGGGATTTTGTTATGCAATCGTCATGAATAATTTGTGTCTTTTTTATAGTAAGAAACCTTGTTTTCTGTTCTGATGTCAATGGCTTATTGACGGCTTCCAAAATGGAACATGACTCTCCTCAATGGTGGCTATTCATAGAATATCTGAAACAAGTCTCAAAGTAGCACTACTGCATAATGGAAACAAACTTCCATCTAATTGGACATTTTCTGTCTATAAAAGAAACTTATGAAAATATGAAACTTTTTGAACTGCCTTCAATAGAACATATTTGTTGAGTCTGAAAAAGTGGTCGCTCTTTTTATAGTTCTTCAATTAAGACATATGAAATACAACTGTTTTTTAGATGTATGGGACAGTAGGGGCAAAATTTTGCACTATGTAAAAAAGACAAGGGTTTACTAGAAAAACATATGCAAAATCTACTTGTTAATAGAGGTAAAAAAATCCTACTATCACACTTACATATAAAACTTGGCTTAATGAAAAATTTTGTGAAAGCCTTGGGCAACAGTAGATAAGTATTAAATAACAAATATCCTGCAATTAACGAATCTAAACTGAAGCAGTGAATTTTCATTGATCCGCAAATCCGTAAGCTCTTTAAGAATGTAAATTTTTATAGCTTTCTCCAACAAGATGAGAAAGTAGTTTGGAATGCATTTTGCGTAAATTTAAAGTAGTAAAGCAATAATTAAAGTAAAGGAAATTTCTAAGGAAATTTGAAATCAAAGGACTATAAGAAATTAATGATGGACATATTGTCTGCATGCAAGAGACTTGGTTGCAGTAAACTTCTAAAAATGCCTTTCCTTCAATGTCATTTGGAGTTATTCATTGAAAATTACGGTCATGTTAGCAATGAGCATGATAAGCGTTTTCACCAGGGCAATACGAAAATCGAGAAAAGTTACCAGGGAAAAGGGTTTACTACAATATTGGCAGACTATGCTGAACAATTTTCAACGATGATTCCAAGAAAATGCATAACAATACATTCACGTGTTCGTAATTTTTCCACAAATTCATCACACTTATTTAATGCATTGCTAATGTTATAATTAAAAAAATTTAACTGTCATCTCGTTTTTTTATTTCATCATATATAGCAAGGGATTCAAAACTTTTTAGTCCAAGCTCCACACTGATTACTACGCTCATGGTCCAAGACCGAGCTAGCTTATACCAACCTACTGTAGTTTTCAATTAAGTGTACAGTTTTGTTTTGGAATTAGGAGGCGAATGATGTATCTAAGGCGTGAGGGGGGATTGTGGTCCTCCTCCCTTATTCGTGTAAAAAAACTTTCTCCAAAAAATATACAAAACATATTTGCAGATCTAAGCCCTATGATAAGCCTTTGATAAGCTTTTATTAAATTTCCTAGTTTATTATAATTTCCTATAATAAACTAGATCCACACTTGCCCGAAGTTAGTGAGTTAGTGAAAAGTTACAGCAGAAAGTTATCATTAATCATAATTATAATATTTAATTTCCTTATGTGAATTACGAATTAATGTAAGTTTTTAGGACAAATCTCATATCAATAATTGCGACGCTTCTTAATAGATCGTTACATAAAAACATCTGATTAGTATTTTGTATGATTTATTTAGATTGTAAATTTTACAATTTAATCAATATAAACTGTGACGGGCCAGATTGAGTTCGTAGGCTGGTTTTGGCCTGCGGACAGTAATTTGGAGACCCTGGTATATAGTTTAAACTCACAAGAAATAAATCTCCCGAAACAGGAAAAAAAAAAAAAAAAATCAGAAATAAAAGCAATAAAAAAAATGTAAGGGTTTGTTTGATTCAGATTTTAAAATAATTGGTTTTTTTTTAAATAATAATAATAATAATAATTAAAAAAAAATATATTATTTTAATATCTGAAATGGTACGTTAATTTGATTTAATACGAGAAAGCCAATGCTAACGAGACAAAAATTAAAATTAATGATGTCAAATCCTGAGATTTGATCACGTTTGCTATGCCATATCATGCATTGCGATAAATACAATGCTTTTGTATTTTATGCTGAAATTTGGTTGAGTAGCCACCATGGTACTTTTTTGGCAGTAATTTTCAAGCGATTATATTTATTAAAAGCCTAATGTATTATTTGATAATAAGCAGAAATCTTATTATTCAGCATTATAAAGGAGCAACTATTAATCATGACGCTGATTAAAAAAGAAGCGATGCTAATCATGACATTGATTTTTTTTCCAGACCAATTTTGAAGAAAAGAAAAGTGTGCTTGGCAAATGCATCAAATTATTAAATCGAGACATGACTCATTGAGAAAAAATATTTGAAGGTCCCCAAACTGCTCTGGCATCTTCAACGGAAGCAATGCCCCCTAAACTTCAAACTAATCGCGTTCTTTAAAATTGATTTAACAACACCTATTATCAATCTACCCGATGGTTTTGCAGAACGCTCGATAAACACCCAACCTGCACTGATAAACAAACACAAAATGTTTTCAGAAGCATCCATCATCTCACAGTACATGCTTTTACGTACTCGCATTTAAGGGCGGAAGCGAAAAGATGTTTTTATCCTTAAAAAAGTAAGATAATTACACCCCGCGTAGCATCGAGAATAACAGGGTTATAAATTAAAACCCCTCGAAATAGGTGTGTTTTGTT
The DNA here is from genome assembly GCA_021605075.1 of Caerostris darwini. Classification (NCBI taxonomy): domain Eukaryota; kingdom Metazoa; phylum Arthropoda; class Arachnida; order Araneae; family Araneidae; genus Caerostris; species Caerostris darwini. The sequence continues at coordinate 6,384 of BPLQ01008056.1, read as the reverse complement.
AAAGGTGGTGGATGTTTTTGGTAAATAATTAGAGATACTTTAAAATCCGGTGGCTGAATAAATGGGTGATTTTCAGACACCATATTGAAAGCAATGGCCACTGTCTTGTGGTTTTGATGATACTTATTATACAATTCGTGGAAGGTTGTTGAGGCGATTGTTAAGTCATGAAACATGATAATCTCTAGATATAAAATATTCTTTTTGAATTTATTCAAGTTTAAAAAGATATATGTGATATTCTCTTTGATATTTTCTAGGTTTGACTTGGTTTGTCTTTCTACTGTCATTTTTTGTACACTTTGGACTAATTAGATCGGAACCTACAGTTTAATATTCTCTAAGTGTGATGCGAGACAGGTTTACGACTTTATTTATGATAGTTATTGTATTTTGTAGTGCTTAAGGTTAACTTCTAAGAAATTTAATGACCCTCCCGAGGGCATACGGAATAGTGTTTAGGACAAATAATGAATATTACTTAAAACTTATCTTTTTAAAAAAATGAAAGAAATTATAAATGGGTTGAAAATTACATCACTATGATATTTTCACACACTAAATTATCATTGTGAGAGGATGTGTCAGTGAAAAAATATCGCTGCTTTTTTTATATATATATTTTATGAATGGGGACTTAACTGAATAAAATATTCCACATAATTAAACAAATAACAAATCTCTGAGAGAAAAAGGAATATCATTTTCATGATTTGCTAATTTTCATAACTACTTTAACAAAATATTATTCAAATTTCAACTGATCATAGGAAATTTATTAAGTATAGAAAATCTGGATAAATTTTATCCATCGCCTTAACAAAAGTTTTCATTAATCCGATTTGTGCAAGGGAAGAAGATATACATGTTCAGGATTTACAAATGGTTATAAAGTAACGCTTTTTTTTGTCCAAGTATCAAATTTCTTTTAGACAAAAACTTTTTGGCAAAATGATATTTCCGAGAAATTTATACGAAACAGTATTTAGGCAAATAACGAATACTACTTCAAAATTATCTTTTAAAATATTGAAAGAAATTATAAATGAGTTGAAAATTATATTACTATGATATTTTGACACATTAATTTTTCACTGTGATAGGATGTGTCAGTGAAAAAATATCGATGCAATTTTTTTTGGTATCTTATGAATGGGACTTAACTAAAAAATATTCCATATAATTAAACAAATAACAAATCTGAGAAAGAAAATAGTTTAAAAAAACTAAAAAACACGCTTTTAGAGTTAATCAAACTAAAAAGCAAAAAATAATTGTTAACATAAGAATAAAATGACTGACGAGAAAATGAATTCTAAAAGCGTGGGGTGCTTTGTATGACATTTTTAAACCAACTCTGCATTTCTGAATGAAACTAGTGAAAAATTATAACGATTGATATCGAGCACCCCACGCTTTTGGAATTCATTTTCTCGTCAGTCATTTTATTCTTATGTTAACAATTATTTTTTGCTTTTTAGTTTGATTAACTCTAAAAGCGTGTTTTTTAGTTTTTTTAAACTATTCATTTATTTTTTACTTTTTAGTTTGATTAACTCTAAAAGCACGTTTTTTAGTGTTTTTAAACTATAGTATTTAAATGAGGTCCCGGTACGGAGGAGTGGAACTATAGTTCTTACAATAATGTAATTGTGAGTAAAACAAAGGCTAAATGCGAATAGTCCGTTGTGCCACTGTCCCACGTAGGTTTGAATGTCTTTATTGAATACTTTCATTTTACATGAGTTAAATTGCTCTTCAGAAGTTAAAATAAAATCTCTAATCCTGGCGATCCTAATCATGATGAGATAATAAACTTATCAAACTATGTTATTGTCGTCGGTCCTTGATAAGTCTACAACGTTTAAATTAAATCTGATCGCTTAAAGTAGGGCAAAATCGAGCCCAAAGAGTCAGTTACAAACAAACATACAGGTGAAACTAATATAAAAGTGTATTAAAAAGAATCAACATGTTTTCTTTCTGAAAGATGCCTGTAAATGTTTCTTTGCAGCTTAAATAGTGTATATAAGGAGAAACAGATCTCCTGGGAAAAAAGTCAGTTACATACATACAAACATACAGGTGAAGCTAATAAAAGCGTATTAAAAAGATATATGCTTTTCAGAATTTGCCAATTTTTCTACCAAATTTAATAAAATATTATTCAAATTTGTTTCTTTCAAATTGATATAATATTAAGTATTAAATTCTCTTTTTTATATTCTATACGCCAATATACTTTTCCTTCAGTTTGTCAAAAACATTAACAACCCCACAAACGGATATTATGAGTGTATGTCATATATGGGTATTATGAATGTATTAAAAAAACTTCTACGTATTTGTACTTATTCCATTACTATTATCTGAACGAAACAATAGTGACGAATATATATAAATCCATAAATAGTTTTTTTTGGAAAACAAACGAATTCGAGAAACGATTATTCGAAACGATTTTCTTATTTCGAGACCTACAAATATATCCTCCTTTATTTTAGCCTTACTCATCCTAAGGAATTTATTAAATACGGGAAATCTGGACCAATTTTATCCATCACAACAAAATTTTTCATTAATTCAAGCTTTGTGTTCAAAGGAGGAAGATGTACGTGTTCAGAATTTACAAGTGATGGTGAAGTTACGTTTTTTTTTTTTGTCCAGTTATCCGATTTCTTTTAGACCAATGCTTTTTGGCAAAACATTTTTTGCGATGTGTGCTATCCCTCTTAAATAGAAAACAACAAGATTTAGTATATCCTTAATTAGAGACCTAACAAAAGTGCTACAACTTTCCAATCGTGGCACGTATTCTAAGGAGGCTTCTGGCATCGTGTAATCAATAGGAAAATCTTGATGTTGTCATTCGTCTCTTTCATATGATCTGCATAGAAAATAGGAATCGAAGGTTCTTATTCTGATATGAAGGAGCACGGCTTTTAAACTGAGTCCAGATGAATCTATAAACAACCTCCATTTCTTAGAATCATGATGGTGTCTTAACTTAGTAATGAATCAGCATGGGCAAAATACACTGCCCTCTGTGGAAGAATAAGCCTTGGAGATCTTATTCCCATCGACGATAAGAAGAAATAGTAGTTCGCTTTTCAAAGAGATTCCAACCCTTTAATCAGGATGCCTGCAATTCTGCCTGATTCTCTGACAAATTTAGATCACGAATAAGATCGTGTCCAGAATGGTTAATTATATGAGATTCTGTTGATATTCCACCAAAATCTGGATGTCTTTTTCTGGGCTTAATTGTAAATCTTCATCGCCAGAGTTTTCTGAATATAAACTGCAATTTTCAGGTGGCACTGGGACAAGGTCGTCCCTTTGAGAAAAAGGTTCTGACAGCTGAAGGGAGAGAATTTGATATTTAATGGTCTTATTGGTATTGCTGGTAATTTCAACAATTTTTGTAATGAAGAAATAACAATTCGTGGAGTGGTCTTTTGGTTCCCTCCATACCATTGGAATTGAAAATAGCATATGCCGCGACTTTCTGTTAAGCCACCCACTAAGTAATGTTACACAAGACGCACAGCAAATATGAGGGGTTCAAGTTTTGTACTGTTCACCGATTCGACACCCGAAGTAAAGTTAAAGAGACCATTCCTATATATATAAAGAACAATTCTAAATTTATTTATTCAAAATTGAAAATCAAGTAAAGCATTAAACTATCTCGTTTACCTATACGTCACTATTCTTTACTTCCGACTGGAATGAGAATGGTAATTGTACTCCACACTAGAACTATTAAAGTGTACCGGTTCCACATTAGCAAGCGAAAGTTTCGATCGCCGTACACCAAACCTGTTTGCTGTGGTTTGGATGGAAATCAAAACTCATTTGGATGTTCTTTAGTTCACCCACTGTTGGTGGTGAAGAATTAAAATCTGTTTTTGGTCACGTATCAAATCGGGACTTGTTTTTTGAGTTCAAATTACAACAGGAACAGATGTAGATTTATCTATACGTTTATACCGTTTACATTCCAAAATATGGATGAAATATAAAGAGATATGGAAATCACTTTGATAACAATGAAACAACGTAAAAAGACTTATCTCAAATCTATAGCTTTGTATTTAATTGGTTTTAATATAATAAATATCATTCTTCATCTTACATTTTAATGAGAAAAACAACTTTACCATAATAAAATACTATAAGTGTATTGTGGTTCATTTATATTGTCAGTATTCCTATATCATAGTATCGTATTCACATTCATATTTCAGGAATTATCAATGAGTTTTAACATAATCATCCCTATTAAGGACTTCAACGATGTGGATTACATTCCGCAATACGGGTTCATATGTAAAAAATGCCTCAATACTTTTTATGGAAAATAATCGAACTTTGAGATGGAGATTTGTCTCTCTATGGTCATTTTTTACATATTTTAGGCTAATTAGATTGGGACCTACAGTCTAACGCGGATTCCGAACCACTAACAAACATCCATGCCACCGCCAGGATTTGAACCTGAAATCTGTGGTACCAAAAACTAGAAAGCTAGACAATTGACCATCAGGCCGCCTTGAAAAGGAGAAGATATTATTAGAAGGTAAACCCACAATTAAAACATTTACAATATACCATAATATTAATCAATTTTACCTTAACTAACAAAAGACTTATGTACAGAAACAACAAATAAACTGACGGTGCAAGCAATCTCTTTCGATCATTATAACGATATGTCCACTCGTTGTCAAAACGCAATTCCAATTTATTCCTCCAAAATTGAAGTGTAAGTAAATTGTCCCCTTCGCCTGTACCCGATACGCCAATACTCTTTCTCTCTTGCCGGAGTGAGAAAAATAATTGTACCACACACAGGCACTATGAGTGTGTGTCGGTTTAGGAATCATCTATGGGCCGCACCCATATGGGTGTGTCCGAAGCTTTGATACCTAATTTTTCATGAGGGGGATTCGGAAATACCACCAGAATCCCCCCTCTTCCATCCGTAAGAAATTTTTCTTTTTTAGAACCCTCATTCCCCATTTACCGCTAACTCCTAAGCAATTCATCCGCCAAAGTGAGACGGACAGAAGTTTAAATTAATGGTGAAACAAATTGCTTGGGCAAAGCTTACCAAGTGTGGGATTTTGCGAGCAACAATTTTGTCCCCGGAATGGGTTTAGTTTTTAGATGCGATGATGATACAATTAATCGTTGTTGGAATCGATATTTTGGCTGCTTTTTTTTTTACTTCAGTGACTGCCGAGTTTTGATTTACTGCATCTTCTTTATATGCGCAGTTTTGCCCCATTAGTATTCTGGTCAGCTGAGAAGTCAATAAAGATTCTTCATTCTGAGTTGATCCATTAATTAGGAACGCTGACGAAATGTATTAACATCAGTGGCATTTCTGTCAGATTAATTGTTTTCGAATAATCTTTGTAGTTTTTTAAAATTATCTTTTCCAAAACTGAATCATGTAACATTTTTTGTTGTTGTTGATTTCTTTCGCACAGTTGTTTTATTACGGAAAGGTTTGATGTTTTTGATTAACCATCTGAATGACTGAAAATAACTAATGATGCTTCTATGGGCATCTATTCTTCATTTTGCATTGATTGATTTAATTGGAAACAGAAACAAAATCATATGTAGATCATTTACTAACTTTAGTCGTAACTGATTAAGAAATAATGATTAATGGGATTTTTTTTTTCTAATTGATGGTAATATCATACTAAAATCAGCATTACTGTGTTGTAAACATTACTGAAATGATTAAAAAATACAAATTAAATAAACATTTATCATACATTCTAAAACTTTATATAGAGACTATTATAGATTTATAGATAGATATACAGATTTTATATGTTATGCATTTAGACTATTTATAATACATTCTAAACATTTGTAATATCAGAAGAATATTTGTAACTTCAGAAGAGTTCAGTAAATAAATAAAAATAAATAAATAGATAGATACCCTATAAAATATCGTATATTTGTCATTGCGTAATCTATAGCATGCTGTAAGGGTCTGCCGGCCGAATGACTGGAGCTCGGTGGCACAGGTTTTCGGGTTCGAGTCTGGCGGTGCCATGGATGTTTGTAGAATTTCGAATCCGCTTTAAACTGTTGGTACCGGTCTATTATGACCTACTACTCCTGTTACATCACACCACATGACTGTGCCTAGAGCTGAGTTGCCCCTTTACAGAATGGGAATGATGCGGTGAGAAGAAGTCTGGATTGGGCTCTGTGACGCTCTAAGTTCATATATGAGACCGGGACCTACAGCTCAACGTGGATTCATGGCCTATTATGACTGTAAAGCGTTGGGTGTAGGACTGACAATCCCACCCTTACATTCCCTCATCTTTAGAAATCTGCCAGTTAGGC